>JAJJMA010043265.1:0-10346 GCA_023529015.1 Papaver nudicaule
TCGCCAAACCGACTCGGTCGAACGCGCCACGGCTGAAAGCCGAGTGTGTTGACGCGTTCGCTTTCCGGGGGACGGAAAGCAGGCTACTCCCCAAAGACGAGCGCCAGTCTAGCCGAGCGGATTTCTTTCGACAAGCCTTCATCGCGAAAAAATATACCCCTCTACCCTATATGGAAAACGCTTTGGAGATATACTCCCCCACCCTATACAGGAGCAATCGTCGATGAGTCACACAGTTCGCGAAAAACAGAAGCTGCTGAACCGCGTGCGCCGTATCAAGGGCCAGGTCGAAGCGATCGAGCGCGCGCTCGAGGAAGAGCGCGGCTGCAACGACGTGCTGCAGCAGATCACGAGCTGCCGAGGCGCGATGAACGGCCTGCTGGCCGTCGTGCTGGAAGACCACATCCGGTCGCACCTCGTCGATGCGGACACGCCCGATGCGCATGAAGGCAGCGCGACCGAGCAGCTCATCGAGGTCGTCCACAGCTATTTCAAGTAAGCGGAACGAACATGAACGGATTCAATGGCACGGCGGCCGGCGGCGGCGGGCACAGCCATGCATTTCTCGGTGCCGCGCACGAGCAGAACGAACGGAAGACGTGGATGGTCATCGGCCTGTGCACGGCGATGATGGTGGCCGAAATCGTCGGCGGCACGCTGTTCGGGTCGCTGGCGCTCGTCGCCGACGGGCTGCACATGTCGACACATGCGGGCGCGATGCTGATCGCGGCGCTGGCCTATACCTATGCGCGCAAGCACGCCGACGATCCGCGTTTCGTGTTCGGCACGGGCAAGTTCGGCGACCTCGCCGGGTTCACGAGCGCGATCGTGCTGGCGATGATCGCGTTGCTGATCGGCTATGAGGCGGTCGCGCGTCTTCTGTCTCCCGTGCCCATTCATTTCAGTGAAGCGATTCCGATCGCCGTACTGGGGCTCGCGGTGAACCTGGCCAGCGTGTGGCTGCTGAGCGGCGATCATCATCACGGGCATGGCCACGGCCATCATCACGGGCACGACCACGACGACCACGACCACGACCATGATCATGACCACGACGATGAGCATCACGCGCATCATGATCATGGTTCGCGTACGGCGGCCCACCGCGATCACAACATCCGGTCGGCCTACATTCACGTGATCGCCGACGCGGCCGTTTCGGTGCTGGCCATCGTCGGCCTGCTGCTCGCGCGTGCGTTCGGATGGGTCTGGATGGATCCGCTCGCGGGCATCGTCGGTGCGCTGGTGATCGCGAACTGGGCCTACGGGCTGATGCGCGATACCGGTGGCATCCTGCTCGACGTCAACGTCGATCGCAAGCTGGCGGACAACGTTCGCCGCGCGATCGAGACGCTCGGCGACAAGGTCAACGATCTGCACGTCTGGCGCGTCGGCCCCGGGCACATGAGCGCGATCGTGTCGGTCGAGACCGGCGACACGGCACGCGATGCGCGTTTCTACCATGCGTTGATCGCGCGTTTCGACGGCGTGTCGCATGTGACCGTCGAAGTGATGACGCCCGCGAAGGCGGCCTGATCGTGGCCGTGAAATCGCCGTGTACCGAGCTGTGCGCGTTCGACGGCCGAACGGGTTTTTGCGTCGGCTGCCTGCGCACGCGCGACGAGGCGCGCGACTGGAAGAAGCTGACCGACCACCGCCGGCACCAGATACTGAACGACCGCTCGCGCCGGCAGGCGAAGATCCGGCGCGCGCCGGGGGAATAGGGCGGCGCGCGCGAGGCAGGCGCGACGGCCCATGCGTGCCGCGTGTCACGGGCCTGCAGTAGTATCGGTGATCCCGTGTCAGGATTTCCGAATCGAGAGCGACCCATGCAGACCGAATCATCGACCGGCATTCTTCGTCAGATTCCGCGCAGCGTCTGGGTGCTGGGCTGCGTCAGCCTGTTGATGGACGTGTCGTCGGAAATCATCCACAGCCTGTTGCCGATGTTCCTGATGGCGGGGCTCGGCGCGAGCGCGACCACCATCGGCCTCATCGAGGGGATCGCCGAGGCGACGGCGCCGGTCGTCAAGGTGTTCTCCGGCACGTTGAGCGACTACCTGCGCAACCGCAAGTGGCTGGCGGTCGCCGGCTACGGGCTCGGCGCGCTCAGCAAGCCGCTGTTCGCCCTCGCGCCGACGATCGGCGTCGTGGTGACGGCGCGGATCGTCGACCGGATCGGCAAGGGGATCCGGGGCGCACCGCGCGATGCGCTGGTGGCCGACGTGACGCCGGTCCACCTGCGCGGCGCCGCCTACGGGCTGCGGCAGTCGCTCGACACGGTGGGTGCGTTTCTCGGGCCGCTGCTGGCCGTCGCCATCATGCTGAGGTGGCGCGACGACTTCCGCCTGGCCTTCTGGCTGGCCGTGATCCCGGGCATGCTGGCCGTCGCGCTGCTCGCGGTCGGTATCGAAGAACCGGCGCGCGCGCCGGGCGACAAGCGCATCAACCCGATCCGCCGCGACGTCGTGAAGCAACTCGGCGCGCGTTACTGGTGGGTCGTCGCCGTCGGTGCCGTATTCGCGCTGGCCCGCTTCAGCGAGGCTTTCCTGGTGCTGCGCGCGATGGGCGGCGGGGTGCCCGTCGCGCTGGTTCCGCTCGTGATGGTGGCGATGAACGTCGTGTATGCGGTGTCGGCCTACCCGTTCGGCAAGCTCGCCGACACGACGAGCCACACGAAGCTGATGGTGGCCGGACTCGTCATGCTGATCGCAGCCGACCTCGTGCTCGCGCACGGCACGCACTGGGGAACCGTACTCGTCGGCGTGGCGCTGTGGGGGCTCCATATGGGAATGACGCAGGGGTTGCTCGCGACGATGGTCGCGCATGCCGCGCCGTCCGACTTGAGAGGAACGGCGTTCGGCGTGTTCAACCTGCTCAGCGGTGTCGTGACGCTCGTATCGAGCGTCGTCGCCGGCATCCTGTGGGACAGGGTGGGCGCCGCGGCCACGTTCTATGCGGGGGCGGTGTTCAGCGCGGCGACCATCGCGCTGCTCGTCTGCTTGCGCGGATCGTTCGGCGCTGCGCAGGCCAGGTGATTGCACGCCAGCTGCGAGCGGTCTAGCTATCGGTGCCTTGCGGAAAATAAAGCGCGAACGTCGTGCGCCCGTCGTGGCTCGCGACCTCGACCTTGCCGCGATGCAGCTCCATGATCGATTTGACGATCGCGAGCCCGAGCCCCGCGTTCCGCGCCGCACCGTGCCGCGAAGAATCGATGCGGTAGAAGCGCTCGAAAATCCGGTCGACCTGTTCGGGCGGAATCGCGGCACCGCGATTCGTGACCTCGACGACCGTGTAACCGGCTTGCGCGGACACGGCCAGCTCGATCGTCGACGCGGCTTCCGCGTGTTCGAGCGCATTCGACGCGAGGTTGCTGACCGCGCGCCGGAACAGCGTCGCGTCCGCGAGGACCGGCGCGTCGCCATGCACGTCGATGCGCACGCCGGCCTCATCGGCCAGTGCCTGGAAATACGATGCGAGCCGGCGCAGTTCGCTGCCCGCGTCGAGGGCGGCGGTCTTTAGGTGCTGCCGCGCATTGTCGGTGCGCGCGAGAAACAGCATGTTCTCGATCATCCGCTGCAGCCGTTCGCATTCCTCGATGTTCGAATCGATCAGTGCTTCGTATTCTTCGGTCGTGCGTGCGCGCGACAGCGTGACCTGCGACGAGCTGATCACGTTGGCGAGCGGCGTGCGCATGTCGTGCGCGAGATCCGACGAGAACTGCGACAGCCGCACGAACGCGCGTTCGAGGCGGTCGAGCATCCGGTTGACCGATGTCGCGAGTTCGCGGAGTTCGACGGGGCCGCCGCGCGCGTCGAGACGCGCATTCAGGTTGTGCGCCTCGATGCGCGACGTTTGCCGGCCGAGGCTCTCGACCGGACGCAGGCCGCGCGACGCGACTGCATAGCCGAGTGCGCCGACCAGCAGCGCGCCGACGGCTGCCGCGAGCCAGATGTCGACGCGATAGCTTTCGAGCAGCGACTGGCGATCGGTCGCCGTCCGTGCGAGCGCGACCTGGATCGCTTCGCCGGACGGCAGTGTGTCGCGCGCATACACGCAGCGCGCCGTGCCGATGCCGTGCGGCGCGCAGGTGAACGGGCCGCCGGGGCCACCGGTTCCGCCGGTCGGATGCGGCGCGGCGATCACGGAGGCCAGCGTGTTGCCGGCTTCGTCGGTGTGTTCGACGAGCGGGCGGTTCTGTCCGTCGTAGATGCCGAGATAGACGCCCGGATGCGACAGCAGCACTTCATGGAACACGGCCGGATCGGCACGCAGCGCGGCCGTCGATCCGCTCGCGTGCGCGAGCTGCAGGAACTGGTTGAGCTTGCCGGAGATCTCGATGTCGTCGCGCCGCTTCAGCTCGGCGGACAGCGAACGATACAGGTACGCGCCGGTCAGCGCGAACACGAGCGCGGCGACGACGGCGAACGCGAGCGTCAGGCGCCGCAGCAGCGAATACGAAGCCGGGCCGGCGGTCACGAACGATCCTCGAGCACGTAACCCATGCCGCGGATCGTGTGGATCAGCTTCTTGTCGTATGCGTTGTCGATCTTCGCGCGCAGCCGCTTGATCGCCGCATCGACGACGTTCGTGTCGCTGTCGAAATTCATGTCCCAGATCTGCGACGTGATGAAGGTGCGCGTCAGCACCTCGCCCTCGCGTTCCGCGAGCAACTGCAGCAATGCGAATTCCTGCGCGGTCAGGTCGATGCGGTTGTCGGCGCGCCGCACGCGGCGCTTGATCAGGTCGACTTCTAGATCGGCGACCTGCAGGAGGTCGCGCACGTTGCGCGGCGCGCGCCGCAGCAGCGAGCGGATGCGTGCCAGGAATTCGGCATACGCGAACGGCTTGAGCAGGTAGTCGTCGGCGCCCAGTTCGAGCCCGGCGACCTTGTCCTCGATTGCCTCGCGCGCCGTGAGCAGCAGCACGGGCGTCTGCTTCTGCGCGCGCAGCCGCCGAAGCACCTCGAAGCCGTCCATCTCCGGCAGCATCACGTCGAGCACGACGAGATCGAAATCCTCGTGCAGCGCGAGGAACAGCCCGTCCTTGCCGTTCTCCGCGATGTCGACCGTGTAGCTCGCCTCCATCAGCCCCTTCCGGAGGTACGACGCCATCTTGGGTTCGTCTTCGACTATCAGTATCCGCATGGTGAGGCAGGCTGTCCGTGATTCCAGCCGGTCAGTGTAACGCCTGAGCTTACGGTGCCGCGCGTGCGCGAAAGATGACCGCCGGATGACGGAATTTTCATGAAGCCGCGCGCGCCGCTCCGCCCGCGGTTGATGAAAATCCGGTCATGTTTCGGCCATGTCGTCGTCACGCCGGCGGCGATAAGCTGCAGCCGTCTTGTCTCCGGAGCGCGCCGTCGCGGCGTTGCGCCGGCCCATCCGGTCATTGTGGTCATTGCTTGCCTGATTCCGTTTCCATGTCGTACTGGCGCAAATTCATCCTCGTCGTGCTGCTGGCGCTGAGCCTGCCGATCCAGTCGTTCGCGACCGTGTCGAGGCAGTGCGCGGGCGCTGCCGTGCCGCATGGGGAAGCGGCGCCGCACACGATGCCGATCGCGCAGGGCACGCAGGGCAGCCACGCCGATCACGATGGCCACGCACGGCATGCGCCGTCGTGTGCCGCCTGTGTGTCCTGCTGTTTCGGCACGGGCATGTCGGGTGTGCCCGCGGTGCCGGCTGCGTCGGACGTCAGCATCGCGATCGCGTCGTATCCGCCTTCGGCCGTCGTCGTGTCGTTCCTGACCGGCGGCATCGAGCGGCCGCCTCGGCGGATTCCCGTCTAGTCCCTGCCCGCGGCCGACCGGCCGCGCTCCGCAATCCACGCCGGCGGCCGTACGCGGTCCGCCGGACGACTCACGACGAGACCCATTCATGCGATTGATCACTGCGGCGCTGTTGAGCGCGGCGGCCCTCGCGCCGTCGCTCGCGCCTGCGCAAACCCCGTTTCCCGATCCAACGGACGCTGCCGCGACGGTGCCGGACGTGACCGTGACGTCCGCGTTCGACGGCTACCGGCCGTATCGCGACGACGAAGGCCCGGGCTGGAAACAACTGAACCGGGACGTGATGGAACGGCCCGCGAAGGGACGCGCGACCGGCAACGCGAAGCCCGCCAATGCGGCGAGTAACGGCGGCGCCCATTCGATGCACGGAGGGGCCGCGCGATGAAGCACCTCGCAATATCGCCGAGGATCGGCGCGGCTGCGGTCGTACTGGCGTTCCTCGCGGGCTGCACGACGTTTTCGAAGGACGGCGGCTTCGACGCCGTGTCGTCCGCCGCGTCGGAACGGATCGGGAAAGACGCCGTCGTCGTCCGCACCGATGCCGACCGCGAAGCCGTCGACAAGCGGACCGGTGAACTGCTCGCGAAACCGCTGTCGATGGACGACGCGGTGCAGGTCGCGCTGCTGAACAACCGTGGCCTGCAGGCGTCGTATGCGGAACTCGGGCTGTCGGAGGCCGACCTCGTGCAGGCCGGCCGGCTGCCGAACCCGCGCTTCTCGTTCAGCCGCACGCGTGCCGGCGACGGCGAGCTGACGCTCGGCCGCACGTTCTCGGCGAACGTGTTCGCGCTGCTGACGATGCCGCTCGCGACGAACATCGAGCGCCGCCGTTTCGAGCAGACCAAGCTCGAGACGGCCGACGCGATGCTGAAGGTCGCGGCCGACGCGCGCCGCGCGTATGTCGAGGCCGTCGCGGCCGAGCAGGCCGCGAACTATGCGCAGCAGGTGCGCGACGCGGCGAGCGCGGCCGCCGAACTCGCGCAGCGCATGCGGCAGGCCGGCAACTTCAGCCGGCTCGATTACGCACGCGAACAGGCGTTCCATGCCGACGCGGTTGCGCAGCACGCGAAGGCGCGCCAGCAGGCCGTGGCCGCGCGCGAGAAGCTCACGCGCGCGATGGGGCTGTGGGGCGAGCGCACCCGGTACGCGCTGCCCGAACGCTTGCCCGACCTGCCGAAAGCGCGCCCGGACCTGCCCGATCTCGAACGCTTCGCGATGAGCAACCGCCTCGATATCCAGGCCGCGAAGCTGCAGACGCAGGGCGTTGCGTCGTCGCTCGGCCTCAGCAAGGCCACGCGCTTCGTCAACGCGGTCGAGCTCGGCTACGTGAACAACTACGAGACCGGCAAGGGCCACGAGCACGGCTACGAGATCAGCGTCGAGATTCCGCTGTTCGACTGGGGCGGCGCGAAGGTCGCTCGAGCCGAGGCCGTCTACATGCAGTCGGCGAACCGGCTCGCGAAGACGGCCATCGATGCACGTTCCGAAGTGCGCGAATCGTACGCGGCGTACGTGACGAGCTACGACGTCGCGCAACACTATCGCGACGAAGTCGTGCCGCTGCGCAAGACGATCTCGGACGAACTGCTGCTGCGCTACAACGGGATGCTCGCGAGCGTGTTCGAGCTGCTGACCGATGCGCGCGAACAGGTCGGCGCGGTCAACGGCTACATCGATTCGCTGAAGGACTACTGGCTCGCCGAAACCGATCTGCAGATGGCCGTCGGCGGCCGGCTGCCGGCTTCGGGGCCCGCGCCGCGCGCGGCGGCTTCCGCCGCACCCGAACCCAACACCGACGCTGCGCCGCAGCCGGCTTCCTCACCCGCGGCGCAACCGGCGCCCGCAACGCATCCTGAAGGTCATTGACATGGTGTCCCGTCGACAATTTCTCAGCGGCTCGGGCGCCGCGCTGCTGGGCGCCGCGATGGTCAGCAAGGCCGGCGCCGCGTCGCTGCCCGAAGCGCCCACGATGGCGAAAACCGCCACGCAGCCGCCGCTCGTGCCGCCCAACGGCCGTCCGTACACGCCGGTCGCGACGCTGAACGGCTGGACGCTGCCGTGGCGGATGAAGAACGGCTGGAAGGAATTCCACCTGACGGCCGAGCCGGTCGTGCGCGAGATGGCGCCCGGCATGAACGCGAACCTGTGGGGCTACAACGGCCAGTCGCCGGGCCCGACGATCGAGGCCGTCGAAGGCGACAAGGTCCGCATCTTCGTGACCAACCGGCTGCCCGAGCACACGACGATCCACTGGCACGGGCTGCGGCTGCCGAACGGGATGGACGGCGTCGGCGGCCTTACGCAGCCGCATATCCCGCCCGGCAAGACCTTCGTCTACGAGTTCCAGCTCGAGTCGCACGGCACCTTCATGTATCACCCGCACGCCGACGAGATGGTGCAGATGGCGATGGGGATGATGGGCATGTTCATCGTGCACCCGAAGGATCGCGGCACGATGCCGGTCGATCGCGACTTCGTGTTCCTGCTCGCCGCGTACGACATCGATCCGGGCAGCTACACGCCGCGCGTGAACGAGATGACGGACTTCAACATGTGGACCTTCAACTCGCGCGTGTTCCCGGGCATCGATCCGCTGCCGGTGCGCGCGGGCGACCGCGTGCGGATTCGTTTCGGCAACCTGACGATGACGAACCATCCGATCCACCTGCACGGCTACAGCTTCGAAGTCGCGGGCACCGACGGCGGCTGGATTCCGCCGGCGGCGCGCTGGCCGGAAGTGACGGCCGATGTCGCGGTGGGCCAGATGCGCGCGATCGAGTTCACCGCCGATCGCCCGGGCGACTGGGCGTTCCATTGCCACAAGTCGCATCACACGATGAATGCGATGGGCCACCAGGTGCCGAACCTGATCGGCGTGCCGCAGAAGGATCTCGCGAGCAAGATCGGCAAGCTCGTGCCGGACTACATGGCGATGGGCAGCACGGGCGGCGCGATGGGCGGCATGGAGATGCCGCTGCCCGACAACACGCTGCCGATGATGACGGGCACGGGCCCGTTCGGGCCGCTGGAGATGGGCGGCATGTTCACGGTGCTCAAGGTGCGGCAGGGGCTCGGCCGCAACGACTATCGCGACCCGGGCTGGTTCCGGCATCCGAAGGGCACTGTCGCGTACGAATACACCGGCGAATTGCCGGACGGCTGAGCTGCGGCAGGCGGCGGCCGTGCCGATACGGCCGCCGGTTTCGATTCACTCACTCTGGAGCAAGCACGATGAAGAAGGCACTGGTTTCGATTGCAATGGGTTGCGCGCTGGCGTTTTCCGCCGCGTCGTACGCGGCCGGCGAGATGGCCGGCATGGACATGAGCGGCGGCGCGAAGCAGGGCGCCGACGCGAAGCAGGGCATGTCGCACGGCGAGATCCGCAAGGTCGACACGGCCGTTGGCAAGCTGACGATCAAGCACGGCCCGCTGGACAACCTCGGGATGGACGCGATGACGATGGCGTTCAAGGTGAAGGACCCCGCGATGCTGTCGCAGGTGAAGGTGGGCGACAAGATCGACTTCGTCGCCGAGGACGTGGGCGGCGCGCTGACCGTCGTCGAGCTGAAGAAGCCGTGACGCCGGGCATGCACATGAAGATCACGACACTCAGGCGGCTGGCCGCCTTCGCCGCGGCCGGCGCGATCGTTGCGGCCGCACCGGTCGCGGCATCGGCGCACGGCAAGCTGGAAAGCGCCGCGCCCGCGACCGGCAGCACGGTCGACACGGCGCCGGACGCGTTGCGGCTTACGTTCAACGAAGACCTCGAACCGACGTTCAGTTCGGTGAAGGTGTCGGACGCGAACGGCAACGCCGTCACGCAGGAAAAGGCGAAGGTCGATGCGTCGAACCCGCGCGTGATGACCATTGCGATGCCGAAACTTGCGCCGGGCGCGTACACGGTGCAGTGGGTGGCGATGACAGCTGATGCGCATCGCACCAAGGGCACCTATACGTTCAAGGTGAAAGGGTGAACGAAGGCTTCATCGGCCTCTTGCGGCTCGTGTCGGTGGCGATCCAGAACGCCGGGTTCGCGGTGATCGTCGGCGCGCTGCTCGGCAGCCACTGGCTCGCGCGCGGCGCGTCGGCGTGGCAGCACGGCATCGGGCGGCGTCTCGTCGCGACGCTGCGCATCGCGTCCGTCGTGTCGCTGCTCGCGAGCATCACGGCGTTCTGGGCGCACTGCGCGCTGATGAGCGAAGTGTCGATGCTCGAAGCGGGGCCGTCGGTCCGCGCGATGCTCGCGGGTACGGGCTTCGGCCACGCGTGGCTGGCCGGCGCCGTGTTCATGGTCGTCATCGTGGTGCTGTCGTTGCTCCGGCGTGCGAACGACACGCGCTTTCCGTTCGCGATGTGGGTCGCACTCGCAGGCGTCGCGCTCGCGCGCAGCAACGGCGGGCATCCGGTCGACGCGGGGTTGTTCAGCGTGCCGGTGTGGGTCGACTGGCTGCATCTGCTGGCGATCAGCGCGTGGGTCGGGCTCGTGCTCGTGACGGCGTTCGGCGTGATGCCGCGTCTTGCCGGCATGCCGGCAAGCGAACGCACGACCGGCGCGTCG
>JAJJMA010043268.1:0-13229 GCA_023529015.1 Papaver nudicaule
ATTTTGGTGGTTGAGAGATGGTGGTGGTGGTGTTTTCTTCCTGTTGCTGTTGAATAAATTTTTTGTTAATTTTTGATGTTTGGGCTATTAGAATTTGATTGAAGAAGCTGGTCTCTATGTTCATCTCAGGATTGGACCTTATGTTTGTGCTGAATGGAATTTTGGGTAATCAAAAGTTTTTCATTGATTGCTTTAGTAGGAATTGTCTGTGGTGCTCATGAGTGTCGAAATCGGGTTGTTGGTATCAATAAGCCTACAACTCATTTGTTCTGCTAGAGTAAAATTTGCCAAAATTATGTTCGGTTTACTGATTTTTGTGTTTGTTTTGGGGTTCAGGGGATTTCCTGTTACGCTAAAGTATATACCTGGTATAAGTTATAGAACAGACAATGAGCCATTCAAGGTTTGAACTTCTTTTGGTTTACTACTTTGATTTGCAGCATTGAATTTTTCACCATTTTTTCTTGTACTGAATGGATTGTATTTGTAGATTGCCATGAATGGATTTACTGTAAAGATAGTGGACATGATGAAGGAAGAAAATCTTTTTGAATCTCAGAGAGGACCAATAATTCTTGCAGAGGTGAATATAGAGCTAATGCATGAGTGTATATTTGAATTACTTCTCTAGTAGTTGATTGGGGATTATCGAGTAACCTGTTGTGAATTTGAAGAGGTATGTTTGATGCGTGTCACAGATAAAGAATGAGTATGGACCCTGCAAGGGCTTATACATAACTTTAAAGAGTTATGTTTTATGTTTGATGTTGCTAAAATGGCAGTAGGCCTCGGCATTGGTGTGTCGTGGGTCATGTGTAAGCAAGTTGATGCCCCAGATCCAATAGTAAGTTCCAAGTGCTCATATTTGTCAACAATTGCTAATTTCTTGTCTATGCCGATCATTGGAAAACTAGAGAAGTTCATATATCATGTAGACGAAGATCAATCCCTGGTTGCATCCTTGCCGTTTTGTTTATATCCACTAGCTAAAAAAACATGCAACGAGAGAGTAACATACATCTCATAATGTCTCTGGGGCTAATTTCTGGGTCTCTTAGTTGTTAACAAGATGTTGCACTAAGACCTGAATTTCTAGAGAGAATAATGGCATTATGTATTATGAAGTCTAAATTCTAACAAGAACTTGGTGATGTCAGCGATCATAACCCATTTTTAGTTTTGACTTATTTGATTTTGTAACAGATAAACACTTATAATGGGTTTTTGCGATTGGTTTTCTCCAAACAGGAGGTCTAAACCAAAAATGTGGACAGAAAACTGGACTTCCTTCTAATGCTTGATTTTGTTTTCTTATTTTTATATTTTATGATGTATTTTGTAGCATATGCTATCCATGTTGGATCATTGTACGTTAGGTACTCATGTCCTGTTAATATTTTTCTTGTTTCATGTTTTGTACCTTCCTTCTTTTTCTCTACATATTGAATCTGTGGTGCAATGGTAGCACAACTGACTTCATGTCGGAAGATGCGTGTTCGACTCACGCTAGGTTCATTCGATGAAAGGACAATTTCGGTACCAACTAGGTAAGTTGGCTCTATCTTCTGGTGCCATCTTTGGTAGTTGGCTTCCCATTCTGGTGCCATCTTGGCTAGTTGGCTTCACATTTTCCTAGCTGCATAGCTGGCTTCATGGTTAGTGCCATCTCGGCTGGTTGGCTTCACAATTGAGAGTCATCTCGGCTAGTTGGCTTCACAATTGAGAGCTATCTTGACTAGTTGGCTTCCCATTTTGGTGCCATCTTGACTGGTTGGTTTCACATTTGCCTAGCTGGCTTCATGGTTAGTGCCAACATGCCTAGTTGGCTTTTCGTTTAGTTGTGCCAACTTTGCTAGTTGCCTTTGTTTTCTGATATATACTACTTGTGCTAGGTGGCTCTCTTGTTGGTGCCAACTCGGCTAGTTGGCTTAATTTGGTGAAACCTTATAGATTTTTTTTTTTGTTTTGTGTCAACTTGGCTAGTTGGTTCCATTACGATGGTGGTGGCGGCGGTGGTGGAAATGTGGTGGCGACGGTGGTGGAATGTGGTAGTGGTGGAAATGTGGTGGCGACGGTGGTGGAATATGGTGGTGGTTTGTGGCGGTGGTGTAATGTGGGGGTGGCAGTGGTGGTGGGGGTGGCAGTGGTGGTGGGGGTGGCGGTGGTGGAATGTGGTGGCGGTGGTGGTGGTAACTGTGGTGGCGGTGGTGGTGGGATGTGGCGGTAGTGGATTGTGGCGGTGATTGGTGGTGGAATGTGGCGGTGGTGGTGGTGGTGGTGGAATGTGGAATGTTGATGGTGGTAGTGATGGTTGTGGTGGTGGAATATGGTGGTGGTGGCGGTGGATGTATTAGTGGTAGTGGGTGGTGTGATATAGAGATGAGTGTAATTAGTAGAAGAAGAATTATATTGGGAGGGTATTTAAGTAATCTTAATTTAAATAGATAAGGTTTTTAGAAAGTAGGGGTATTTGAATCATCTCTATATCACACCACCCACTACTTTCTTCTTGTCTTCTCCACAGCACCAAAATCCCTGAAAACACAAAATCAATGGAGAGTAAGTTCTTTATCTGAATCACCCACATCTCTCTCTAATTTGCCTAACTTGTGTTGCTATGGCAGGAGCAAATTACTATGTCTTGTAGCAGATACTAGGATGTTTTAGTACAATTTCAGAAGGAGAGAAAGGGTACTAGGATTATTGGGTACCCAATTTAGTTTGAGGTGCGTAATCTCTCTATACCTGTCTGTAGTTGGTAAAATCCCCATAGGTGAGATTTTACCAATACACCCATACTTAAATACCTAAAACATGCCATAATACATATAACTTAACTAAAGCCGCCGTTAGACTACAAATACTGCCATACTTAGATAAATGCAAAAGACAGGAGAAGATAATGACGCCATAAGTATGATATGAATGATAAACAAGCAATAACTCTCAAGCACAATATGTTATTAATTGAATCCTTGCATTAGTTCTCACCTTGCTAAGGATAATCACTCTACAAAGTATTAATTTCTTCTCTAGAAATTGAGCCAAGGAGAGTAAGAAGAGTTCTTTGTCTCTCGATAGATCAACCCTAGAGTTCACTTTTTCAACCCCTCTCTCAGTTGTGATACATGGCCTTTTATAGGCGCTAGTTACATGGTGGAATACAGCTAATACAAACAATACGACTCTGACACTATTTGTCCATTTCCGCCATCCTTATATACCGCCGACCTTCCTCAATGCTTCAGCGCCCTTCGCCATAGATTGGATAAGATCGATGACTCGAACTCCACTGAGTCAATAAGTCAGCCCTGACAATTCGACCGTTCTGCTCAACATTAAATGATCAACCAATTTTAGCAGCCTTTGTCGGTGACGTGCCATTGTCGCTGTCTTGAGTTATGCCGCTCTGCCCTTCCTCTGCTAAATGCCGCTCTTCCCTTGCTCTACTCAGCGCCTTCTTCATATGGGTGATAACCGCTGAAAGTTGCCGCTATCACCATTCTTCACTTCTATGGTAGCCCTTCTGCACAAAATCACTTCTTGAGTGCCCTAAATAGGCTAAGGCATTTTCTACACTCATATTTTGCCTCTTTCATCTTCAAAGACTTTAGTCGCCGAAGATGAAAATCCCTATCTGCTGAAAATGCCAGCACATCCTTTTTGACAGTTACTTCTTCTCCCACGTACAACGGCATGCCGTGAATCTCGGATTTACTTTATGACCTGTAACCTGCTCAACCAGTTAGGATTCTTCTCCTATAAATACTCCAGCTCACACCATCAAACCTATTTCCCTTTAAGTTTTTATTCTCTTCTTTCTCTGCGACCTAAACCCTAGCTGCCGTTGAACCGCCGCTGCTCCGCCTCAAACCACCATTTTCCGCCTCTTTACCACTTCTTTTCAGTGTAAAATCCTCCAATAGTTGCTGCTTCATCTTTTCCACCATCAAAACTCACTTTTTACCCATTTTTCTCCTGCTCCGGTGACTTTTCACCTCTGCATTTTCCATTCTCCGGCCATCTTCTCCGGTCTTTCAATGGCTTCCACTGATTCTTCCTATGATCCTAATTCATCTTCACAAAATCAAGGGTCTAACCATGAGGACGCTGAATCCTTATCATCCTCTCAGAACCATGAATCTGGTGACGAAGAAACTTCACAGTCGTCGACCCATAACAAGGCAAAAAGGGTGTCTTGGGGTGACGACTGGGACGGATATTGCAATAAGTATCATGAAACTACTCCAGCGCTTAAAATTTCGCCAATAGACGGCGTCACTACCTGTTCTGAAAAGCTTCTCTTGGAACATATCCGCCAAGAAGGTCAAGGCGAAAACCATCTAGTTATTGCTCTAGGCCAAATCAAGGCTGGGTATCAATTTCCTCTTTATGATCCCGCTGAACCCATTCTTCTTCAATTGCTGATGCACGTGAATAAAAGTCCCGCTCAGCTCTCCAACAATTCCATTCGTATATTGTATGAGTGGGTAGCCCGCCGACAAGGCCACACTCTCTATCCAAACATCGCCAGGAATCCTGCCTTTGTTAATAAGGAGTTATATACTGTTGAGAACTTCAAAGATCAATATCAAGTGAAGCCTAGACTAAGAGCCGGCGAGCCTTGGTTGTATCGTCTCGAATCAAGGAGAGGTCTTGACAACAACAAGAAGTTCCTAAGGGATGTTGACAAGAAGAATTCTACCGCTTCTAAACCCTCAGTCCTCCATAAGTCTGAGAATCATTGGAACGACCTTCCCTACCAGGTTGAAGGTCCATGGCTCAAGGGTTGGGAAGATGAAGATAGAACTGTTGTTCGTAAAGCTTTCCTTCCCGAACATTCCGCTCTAGCCAGTCATGACTTCTGGTCTGTCCGCTGGGATGAAGAAAACCAATACCTCAAAAAGGACGGCGAGTTTGTCGTTACTGACAAAGGACATTGGGTTAAGAAACCTGAGTTCTGCAAGCCACCTTCTAAAGGAGGGAAAGGCACAAAAAGAAAAGGAAAAGATGGAGACGCTGTTGAGGTAATGTAGATGGTGAAAAATGAGAGAGGAACAAGATTGTCAAAACACTCTCGAAACCACGCCTTATTAAAGGCAATCTCCTATTCAGGCTCATCTCCATAGCTCAGAGTGCAACCCATTCCATGAGCTGGACAAACTCTCTATGAGCTCTCTCTTATAACTCCGGTGGGGAGGGTAATATCATAGTGCAGTACTAATAATCTCACCAACATATTAAACCCATTGATCTGCTTCATGTCGACTTCCATCTCGATATCAGAACCAGGTCGCTTAATGGTATACGGTGAAGAGTTAACAGAGACGTATCCTCATGGATTTCCTCTTAATACGACTCAACATACGAGTCTTGATGCAAACCTCAGGAATATTGAAGCTCCAGGCCGGTCCAGAGCTCTCTGAGAGGCATACATCATCCTAAACAGGCTTAAGCAGATCTAATCCCAAATTCAGGATGGTCTAGCCTAACATGGATAAACACGCCATGACTTCAAGTGTGTTGTAGCATAAGCACACACACCACGACTAAGGCACAGGTTGCCCCAAAGTCGACCTTGGCCAGATGCCAAAGCCACAACGCCACATAGCATGACACTCTAAACCATGGGCCACCATGGATTCACAAGAAATTGGTGCAAAGACGCCACAAACCTACTTGGCCTTGACCAAAAGCCAAGGCCACGCCACAAGACGCGACCACAAACAAACTGGCCTTGGCCAGAAGCCAAGGCCATCGCGCCATGAACCATGGCGCCACAACAAGTTGGCCTTGGCCAAAGGCCAAGGCCGTGGCGCCATGGAACAAGCGCAAAGCGCCTTAGAAACTTGGCCCTGGCCAAAGGCCAAGGCCGTGGCGCCATGAGCTATGGCGCCACTACCACAAACCTAGCGCAAAGCGCTTCAAGAACTTAGCCCTGGCCAAGGGCCAAGGCCGTGGCGCCAAGAGCCATGGCGCCATGGAACTAGCGCAAGGCTCTTTAAACTTAGCCTTGGCCAAGGGCCAAAGCCGTAGCCCCATGGGCTATGGCGCTATGCACTCCTATGCACTTGCGTCCCATAGGCACTACGATCACATTTGATCACGCCAATTAGTCATACGACTCTACTTTACTCAACTCAACTACGCAATATCCGCGTATCACTCGAGACATCAAAAGCATCACACGGGGGGATAACTTTAGGGGTATTGGTCTGGCGGTCTACGGCAGTTGAAAGAAACTGATAGAGATAGTGGACAGTTACGAGAAGATGGCACGAGTGGACATGTTCTACACAACTCAGGCAGTTACGGAAACCAACCCATGTCCTCCACTTCCACGACTTCCACCTCTCTGTCGAGAGATCAGGGTGAGTTCAAAACTATAAATAGAGGCTTCCTCTATCTTCCAAGGCAGAACGGCTAGAACACAGAAACAGAAACAACAAGAATATCAGAGCCTCAGAGAAAACACACCTGAGAATCCAAACACGTTTCTAGCCTTGGAGATTTCAAGTCGACTTCACGACGGAGATCTTGAACTCTTACACCCAAAACACATCCTCAACTTGATCTCAAGTTTCTTCGTTGTTTCCCTCCCTAGACCAACCTCTATCCTCTATGTGACCGAAGCAAGACGTGAACGGCCATTTTCTTGGTTTAGGCTCGTCTTGTTCGACTTTGATATCCGAGCACTACGAAAGTACCCAGAGACGGTACATTGTTTTTGCAGGTAAAAACAGTTGGCGACCACAGTGGGAGATCATTCTCTCGGTTCCAGAAGATTTTCTCAAAGTGGATGAGCTTAGGTCGGGATCAGATACCAAGAACCCCAACTCTTCAACTGACAGTGCTGTAGCCTCTAATGTAGCACCTACCAACCCACCTACATCCAGCAATACTCCCGATATACCTGTTACCCAAGAAAATTCCCGTTCAACACCTATCATCTCGGTTATACCCATCACCCCAATAGATCCTAAAGCTCCAACCCAAACCTCTGAGAAGAACCCATCCTCCAAGACTAAGTTCGGCGCTACCACTGAGAAAGGGAAAGGAGTGTCAGGAGCACTGACTATAGACGAGTTGGCCAAGCGTCAAGATGCCCTCGCGGAAAGCCAAGTTAAGATGTTCGACACGCAACTAGGGATCCTGAATTGCCTCAAAACTCTAACCTCGAAGCTGTCAAGTTCACCAGCAAGGAGACCCCTGACGCTGCTGCTACAGGTGCCTGCTCGACCGTTATCCACATCCGAGATGACGAAGCGCCCTCTCTCCCAGAAGAATCTCGCCAAAGAGGAGGACCATCATCCCGCTATGTCACAGCAGACGACTTGGAAAAGCTGCTACGAAGTCGAGAGAGAGATATGGCGCCACATATCCACCAACACCAGCCACCGTACCCGCACGAGGTCCAGAGGATTGCTCTCCCCAAAGGATATATGGCGCCCATGTTCTCCTTGTATGACGGAACTGGGAATGCACGTGAGCACATCTCACGATTTCTGGAATCCCCGGGGGAACACGAGTACAACCATGTCTTGAGACTCAAAGAATTCTCTAAGCCTCTCACTGGAAGAGCTTACACCTGGTACAACAATCCTGCTCTGAACAGCATTGGGACCTGGAGCGAGATGGTGAGCGCTTTATACCGCAAGTACTTCTTCGTGTCTGAGCAGATAACACTATCCGATCTCGGCAGAATGTTCCAGAGGCCTAGCGAACACCCGAACGACTACGTCAAGAGATTCAGAGTTCAAGCCCTTGATTTCCATGATCTAAACGTCACGGAACAACAGTTGGTGGAGCTCTGCATCAACGGAATGATTCCTGTATACCGAGCCCTCTTGGAGAACCTCCGCTTCCAGACCTTCTCCGAACTCCATGAAGCTGCGAAGAGGTCCGCCACCACTGCACCCGCCCTGTTAGAAAGGACCAAACCCCTTAGGAGCGAAGAGACCCGGGCCACTCTCGGCGATAGGAGGCTGATCAACAAGCAATACAACAACAACTTGCCATCCATGGGCGCTATCAGTGAAGGAGGGAAGATGAAAGGCCCCATCACGGAAGCGACGCATCCAAAACGTACTAATTCAGCTCCGGGGACCCCAAACAAGAACATGAATCAAGGAGGACCACAACAACCGGAGGTGCGAAGACAGAAAGCCAGATCAGAGGTACCAGACTACCCGTTTCCTATGGAGGTGGTACTAGAGCTACTAGACACTTGGATCCAGGACGGGATAATCACACTCCCTTCACCTCAACGCCCTCCTACAGCTGAAGAGGTAGCAAACCCAAGGTATTGTCGCTATCACCAAGTTACTACTCAGTTTACCCGGGACTGCTTCACCCTTAAGCGGATTTTCCAAGCCAAGGTGGAGTCCGGAGAATTGCTCTTAGGGAACGAAGGAGTATATCAAGATCCTCTACATGTTCAAGCATTCACGTTCCCGGAGCAACCGGTGAATGAGAGAGTGGAGGAGATAATGTACCAGCTATGTGAAACTCTCTGTCTCTCGAAACCACAATGGAAAGACATGTTCACAGCACTCAACATGGTGGTAGCAGGGAAACGCCTACCTTTCAAGGAAGTCGATGGGCAGACGATGTCCAAACAGGAGCCGCAAGCAGGAGGACAAGGCTGGGGACTCCTCACAACCACCCGCGTGTCTGATGTTGAATTCTCAAAGACACTCATCGACCCAGGATCCCCAGTGAACATCATCTCAATTAAGACTCTCAGAGCCGCCAACATCCCTCGAAGCAGAGCCATCCGTGCCCCTGCAATCATCAAAGGTCCTGACGGGGTCGAAGTACGAACTTACGGATGGATCGACCTTCCCGTTGAAATCGCCACGATCCCAACCGTAGCGGAGTTCCACATTGTTAAGGGAGTGGTCGAAAGCGACATGGTACTGGGACGCTCATGGATCTACAACAACCAGGAGAAACTCTGTAGATGGTGAAAAATGAGAGAGGGACAAGATTGTCAAAACACTCTCGAAACCATGTCTTATTAAAGGCAATCGCCTATTCAGGCTCATCTCTATAGCTCAGAGTGCAACCCATTCCATGAGATGAATAAACTCTCTATGAGCTCTCTCTTATAACTCCGGTGGGGAGGGTAATATCATAGAGCAGTACTGATAATCTCACCAACATATTAAACCCATTGATCTGCTCTGAGCCAGGTCGCTTAATGGTACACGGTAAAGAATCAACAGAGACGTGTCCTCATGGATTTCCTCTTAATACGACTCAACATACGAGTCTTGATGCGAACCTCGGAGATATCGAAGCTCCAGGCCGGTCCAGAGCTCTCTGAGAGGCATACATTAGCCTAAACAGGCTTAAGCAGATCTAATCTCAAGTTCAGGGTGGTCTAGTCTAACATGGATAAACACGCCATGACCTTAAGTGTGATGTAGCATAAGCACACACGCCACGACTAAGGCACAGGTTGCCCCAAAGTCAACCTTGGCCAGATGCCAAAGCCATAAACGCCACATAGCATGGCACCACAAACCATGAGCCACCATGGATTCACAAAAATCAGCCTTGGCCAAGAGGCCAAGGCCATGGCGTAAGGCGCCACAAACCTACTTAGCCTTGGACAAAGGCCAAGGCCGTGACGAGGATTATAGCCGCAAACAGGTTGGCTTTGGCCAGAAGCCAAGGCCGTGGCACCATAATCCATGGCGCCACAACAAGTGGGCCTTGGCCAAAGGCCAAAGCCGTGGCGCCATAATCCATGGCGCCACAACAGGTTGGCCTTGGCCAAAGGCCAAGGCCGTGGCGCCATGAGCCATGGCACCACCATAACATAACTAACGCCAAAGCGCGTTCTGAATTGGCCTTGGCCAAAGACCAAGGCCGTAGCCTCCTGGGCCATGGCGCTAAACACTTATGGCCTTAGCCAACAGCCAAGGCCATTCCTATACTCGTGTCCCGGAGGCACTACACTCATGTTGGTCGCAACAATTAGTCATACGACTCTACTCAACTCAACTCCGCAATATCCGCGTATCACTCACTTGAGACATCAAAACATCACACGGGGGGATAGCTTTAGGGGTATTGGTCTGGCGGTCTACGGCAGTTGAAAGAAACTGATGGAGATAGTGGACAGTTACGAGAAGATGGCGCGAGTGGGCATGTTCTACACGACTCAGGCAGTTACAGAAACTAACTCATGTCCTCCACTCCCCCACTCTTCCACGACTTCCACCTTCTCTGTCGAGAGATCAGGGTGAGTTCAAAACTATAAATAGAGGCTTCCTCTATCTTCCAAGGCAGAACGTTCAGAACAACTAGAACACAAAAACAGAAACAACCAGAGCCTCAGAGAAAACACACCTGAGAATCGAAACACGTTTCTAGCCTTGAAGATTTCCAGTCGACTTCACGACGGAGATCTTGAACTCTTACACCCAAAACACATCCTCAACCTGATCTCAAGTTTCTTCGCTGTTTCCCTCCCTAGACCAACCTTTATCCTCTCTGTGACCGAAGCAAGACGGGAACGACCATCTTCTTGGTTTAGGCTTGTCTTGTTCGACTTTGATCTCCGAGCACTACGAAAGTACCCAGAGACGGTATATTGTTTTTGCAGGTAAAAACAGTTGGCGACCACAGTGGGAGATCATTCTCTCGGTTCCAGAAAAACTTGCTCAAAGATGGTTGAACTTAGGTCGGGATCAGATACCAAAAACCCCAACTCTTCAACTGACGGTGTTGTAGCCTCCAACGCAGCACCTACCAACCCACCTACATCCAGCAATACGCCCAACGCACCTGTTACCCTAGATAATCCTTCTTCAACACCTATCATCTCAGTTATCCCCATCACCCCAGTTACTTCTAATGCTCCAAACACCGCTAGCAAGAACCCTCCTTCCACAACTAAGGTCAACACTACCGCCGAAAAAAGAAAAGGAGTATCAGGAGCATTAACTATGGAGGAGTTAGCCAGACGACAAGACGCCCTCGCAGAAAGTCAAGTCAAGATGTTCGACACTCAGCTAGGAATCCTGGATTGTCTCAAGACTCTAACCTCAAAGCTGTCAAGTTCACCAGTCAAGGAGACCCCTGAAGCTACTACCGCAGGTGCTCGCTCGACGGTTATCCACATCCGAGATGACGAAGCGCCTTCTCTCCCAGAAGAATCTCGACAAAGAGGAGGACAACCGTCCCGCTATGTCACGGCAGACGACTTGGAAAAGCTGCTACGAAACCGAGAAAGAGATGTGATGTCACCCATCCACCAGCACCAGCCACCGTACCCGCACGAGGTCCAGAGGATTGCCCTCCCCAAAGGATACATGTCACCCATGTTCTCCTTGTATGACGGGACTGGGAATGCACGTGAACACATCTCGCGATTTCTGGAGTCCCTAGAGGAACACGAGTACAACCATGTCTTGAGGCTCAAAGAATTCTCGAAGTCTCTCACTGGAAGAGCTTACACCTGGTACAACAATCTTGCTCCGAACAGCATTGGGACTTGGGGCGAGATGGTGAGCGCATTCTACCGCAAGTACTTCTTCGTGTCTGAGCAGATAACACTATCCGATCTCGGCAGAATGTTCCAGAGGCCTAGCGAACACCCGAACGACTACGTCAAGAGATTAAGAATTCAAGCCCTTGACTGCTATGATCCGAACGTCACGGAGCAGCAGTTAGTGGAGCTTTGCATCAACGGGATGATCCCTGTATACCGGGCCCTCTTGGAGAACCTCCGCTTCCAGACCTTCTCTGAACTCCATGAAGCTACGAAGAGGTCCGCCACCACTGCACCCGCTCTGTTGGAAAGAACTAAACCCCTCAGGAACGAAGAGACTCGTGCCACTCGTGGTGACAGGAAGCTGATTAATAAACAGTACAACAACAACCTACCATCCATGGGCGCTGTCAGCGAAGGAAGGAAGAGAAAAGGTCCTGCCACAGAGGTAACACATCCAAAACGCGCTAATTCAACTCCGGGGACCCCAAACAAGAACATGAACCAAGGAGGACCACAACAACCGGAGATGCGAAGGCAGAAAACCAGATCAGAGGTGCCAAACTACCCGTTCCCCATGGAGGAGGTACTAGAGCTGCTAGACACTTGGATCCAGGACGGAGTAATCGCACTCCCTTCACCTCAACGCCCTCCTACAGCTGAAGAGGTAGCAAGCCCAAGGTATTGTCGCTATCACCAAGTTACTACTCACTCTACCAGGGACTGCTTCACCCTTTAGCGGATTTTCCAAGCCAAGGTGGAGTCCGGAGAATTGCACCTAGGGAACGAAGGAGTATATCAAGATCCTCTACCTGTTCGAGCATTAATGTTCCCGGAGCAACCGGTGAACGAGAGAGTAGAGGACATAATGTACCGGCTATGTGAAACTCTCTGTCTCTCGAAGCCACAGCGGAGAGACATGTTCACAGCGCTCAACATGGTGGTAGCAGGGAAACGCCTACCTTTCAAGGAAGTCAATGATCAGACGATGCCCAAATAGGAGGCACAAGCAGGAGTACAAGGCTGGGGACTCCTCACCACCACCCGCGTGTCTGATGCTGAATTCTCAAAGACGCTCATCGACCCAAGATCCCCAGTGAACATCATCTCAGTCAAGACTCTCAGAGCCGACAACATCCCACGAAGCAGAGCCATCCGTGCCCCGGCCATCATCAAAGGTCCTGACGGGGCCGAAGTACGGACTTACGGATGGATCGACCTTCCCGTCGAAGTCGCCACGATTCCAACCATAGCGGAGTTCCACATTGTTAAGGGAGTAGTCGAAAGCGACATGGTGTTGGGACGCCCATGGATCTACGATAACCAGGAGACACTCCCCCTGGAGTTCATGAAGCGGTTTGTACAGAAGAGCAGCGAGGCGGTAACCATGCCCGCAGAGTGCACGGGAACCGATGAGAGTTCCCTTAACCAAGAAGGTACTTTATCCACCTCTCTCGTATCTGATAACCCACATGCACCGAGTCACTGGGGACTCGCCACGAGGAAAACTACTCGAGGGGAAAACCCGCAATAGACATCGGCACAGCTATTAGGATCTTCATCAAAGCCCTTCAGGAATCTGGAGTTGTACATGACAAGCTACGCAACGACAAGATCCGAGGAGAAGGTGAACTCATCCCCTACAACATACCACCCGAAGTCCTAGAGACCATTCCACACTTCGGAGAATACGTGGAACTGTTCAACCTCAAACAAGAGATGGGGG
>JAJJMA010043274.1:0-13890 GCA_023529015.1 Papaver nudicaule
TCCCGGCCATGCCGGCCAGCGTGTGGATCGTCGCGAGCATCGCGTTGATCACCGGGCTGAACATCGTCGGCATCCGGCTCGTCAATCGCGTGAACCTGATCCTGATCGCGAGCCAGCTCGTATTCATCGCGATCTTCGTCGTCGCATCGGCACGGGTCGCGAGCGGCGAAGGGCTGTCGATGGCCGTCGCGTTGCCGTCGTCGGGCGATGCGCGCGCGATCTTCGCCGGGTCCGCGATCCTGTGCCTGTCGTTCCTCGGCTTCGATGCGGTCACCACGCTGTCGGAGGAAACGCGCGATCCGCGCCGCACGGTCCCGCGCGCGATCCTGCTCTGTACGCTCGCGAGCGGCCTGCTGTTCATGCTGATCGCGTACATCGGGCAAGTGGTGTTCCCCGACTGGCACGCGTTCAAGGATCTCGATTCGGCCAGCCTCGACCTGATGCGGCGCATCGGCGGCGGCACGCTGTCGGCGCTGTTCGTCGCGGTGTATGTGGCCGGCTGTTTCGCAAGCGCGATGGCCGGGCAGGCGAGCGTGACGCGCGTGCTGTTCGCGATGGGCCGCGACCAGGTGCTGCCCGAGCGCGTGTTCGGCCACCTGCATGCGCGGCTGCGCACGCCGGTGCGCGCGACGCTCGTGGTCGGCGTCGTGTCGCTGTCCGCGCTGTTCATCACGCTCGATCTGGCGTCGACGATGATCAGCTTCGGTGCGCTCGTCGCGTTCGCGATCGTGAACCTGTGCGTGATGCGCAGCTATCTGTGCCGGCCCGAGCACCGCCATGTCGCGGGCTGGATCACGTTCGGCGTGATGCCGGCGCTCGGTTTCGCAATGAACGTGTGGCTCTGGTCGGGACTGTCGCGCCAGACGTTCTACGTCGGCATCGGCTGGCTCGTGCTCGGGCTCTGCCAGCTTGTGTGGCTGACGCGCGGCTTCACGCGTCCCGCGCCGACGCTGTCGATGAACTGAATGACCGGTCGCCGGATACCGGTTTTGAAACCCTGAAGGAGGAACGACCCATGAACGCTGTTGACGTCAATCTCGATGCGGACCTGCAGGCGCTCGGCAAGCGCCACCTGCTGATGCACTTCACGCACGCCGATGCGTATCGCGACCACGCGCTGACCGTGTTCGACCGCGGCGAAGGCTGCTGGCTCGTCGACCGCAACGGCAAGCGCTACTTCGATGCGCTGGCCGGGCTGTACTGCGTGCAGGTCGGCTACAGCCACGGCGCGGAGATCGGCGACGCGATCCGCGAGCAGATGGTGCGGCTGCCGTTCGCGACGAACTGGGGCTATGGCCACGAACCGGCGATCCGGCTCGCGCACAAGCTCGCGGCGCTCGCGCCCGACGGCCTGAACCGCGTGTTCTTCACGTCGAGCGGCTCGGAGTCGAACGAAGCGGCGATCAAGCTGGTGCGCCAGTATCACCAGTCGCGCGGCGAGCCGCAGCGGCGCAAGTTCATCGCGCGGCGCGTCGCGTATCACGGCACGTCGTTCGGCGCGCTCGCGCTGAACGGAATGACGAACTTCCGCAAGCATTTCGAGCCGCTGATGTCGGGCGTGCGGCATGTCGGCAACACGAAGCGCTACGGACGCCCGACGGGCGAGACGGAAGCGCAGTTCACGCGCCACCTGCTCGACGAGATCGAATCGCTGATCGTGCAGGAAGGGCCGGACACGGTGGCCGCGATCGTCGTCGAGCCGCTGCAGAACGCGGGCGGCAGCCTGACGCCGCCGGCCGGCTATGCGGCCGGGCTGCGCGACATCTGCGACCGGCACGGCGTGCTGCTCGTCGCGGACGAAGTGATCTGCGGGTTCGGCCGGCTCGGCGAATATTTCGGGTCGGCGCGCTACGGGCTGAAGCCGGACATCATCACGTTCGCGAAAGGCATCGCGTCGGGCTACGTGCCGCTCGGCGGCGTGATCGCGAGCGACGCGGTCGTCGATACGGTGCTCGACGGCCCGCAGCAGATGTTCCTGCACGGTGCGACCTACGGCGGCCATCCGGTCGCCTGCACGGCCGCGCTCGCGAACCTCGCGATCATGGAGCGCGAAGGCGTGCTCGCGAACGTCCGCGACAACGAAGCGGTGTTCCGCCAGACGCTCGATGGCCTGCTCGAACTGCCGTGCGTCGGCGACGTGCGCGGCGACGGCTACCACTACTCGCTCGAACTCGTGACCGACAAGGCCGCGCGCCGCTGGTCGGCCGGCATCAGCGCGCAGGCGTTCGTGTCGACGCTGCTCGCGCCCGCAATCTTCGACGCGGGGCTGCTGTGCCGCGCGGGCGTCGATCATGAAGGCACGCCGATTCTGCAGTTCTCGCCGCCGCTCGTAATGTCGCGCGACGAGATCGTGTGGTTCGTCGCGCAGATCCGCGACATCCTCGTCGACGCCTATGCGCGTGCGACGCGCTGAGCCGGCATCCGTCACAACAGGAGCATTCGATGCGAACGTCACAGCAGTCCTATATCGACGGCCAATGGCTCGATCCGGTCGATGCACGGTCGATCGACGTGATCGACCCGGCCACCGCGCGGCCGTATGCGCAGCTCAGGATCGGCGGTGCAGCCGACGTCGACCGTGCGGTCGGCGCGGCGAAGCAGGCCTTCGATACGTACTCGCGCTGGTCGGTGGCCGAGCGCGTCGCGCTGCTGCAGCGCGTGCTCGAGATCTATCGACGCCGCTACGAAGCGGTCGCGCAGACGATCAGCCAGGAGATGGGCGCGCCGATCGCGTTCGCGCGCGCGATGCAGGCCGCGGTCGGCACCGCGCACCTCGAGCAGACGATCCGCGCGCTGCAGTCGTTCCGCTTCAGCACGCAGACCGATTCGCTGCTGGTATCGCACGAGCCGATCGGCGTGTGCGCGCTGATCACGCCGTGGAACTGGCCGATCAACCAGATCGTGTGCAAGGTCGCGCCGGCGCTCGCGGCCGGCTGCACGATGGTGCTCAAGCCGAGCGAGATCGCGCCGTTCAGCGCGATCCTGTTCGCGGAGATCCTGCACGAAGCCGGCGTGCCGCCCGGCGTGTTCAACCTCGTGCACGGCTACGGGCATGAAGTGGGCGACGCGCTGTCGCGGCACCCGGAGGTCGACATGGTGTCGTTCACGGGTTCGACGCGCGCGGGCGTCGAGGTCGCGAAGGCCGCCGCCGATACCGTGAAACGCGTGCACCAGGAACTCGGCAGCAAGAGCCCGAACCTGATCCTGCCCGACGCCGATATCGAGGATGCGGTCACGCGCGGCGCGCGCAGTTGTTTCAGCAACAGCGGCCAGTCGTGCAATGCGCCGACGCGCATGCTCGTGCATGCCGATCATCTGGCACTGGCCGAGCAGGCCGCGCGCCGCGAGGCGGAGCGTACGGTCGTCGGCGATCCGCGTGCGCCGGAAACCGGCATCGGGCCGGTGGTCAGCCGCACGCAGTTCGACCGCATCCAGCACTTCATCCGGCTCGGGATCGAAGAGGGTGCGACGCTCGTCGCGGGCGGCCCCGGCCGGCCGGACGGGCTCGGCGACGGCTTCTACGTGCGGCCGACGGTGTTCTCGAACGTCACGCCGGGCATGACGATCGCGACCGAGGAAATCTTCGGGCCGGTGCTGTCGATCATGACCTACCGGACCGAGGACGAGGCCGTCGCGCTCGCGAACGATTCGGTCTACGGGCTCGCGGCCTACGTGCAGTCGAAGGATCTCGAACGCGCGCGCCGGATCGCGGCACGGCTGCGCGTCGGCAATGTCCACATCAACTACCCGGCGTGGAACCCGGCCGCGCCGTTCGGCGGCTACAAGCGCTCGGGCAACGGGCGCGAGTATGCGGAGTTCGGCCTCGTCGAGTATCTGGAGACGAAAGGCACGACGGGGTACACGGAAGGCGGCGCGCGCTGAAGATTCCGAGCGCCCGGGTGCATCACGGGACGAATACGTGCTCGCCGGTGCCGACGCCGCTCGCGGCGTTCGGCCGCGACGGCCCGGCACGAAACGAAGCGTCATCGGCATTCATCGCGCAGTAGCGGTATTCAGGCCGCCGCGAAGCAGTCGGCCTTGATCAACGCCGCGTTTGCCGACGCTCAGTCCTCTTCGGGATCCGTTGCGGCCGCATCGGATCCCGCCACGTGAGCGGCGGCGCGCCTGCGGATCTCGGAATCGAGGATCAGGCGCCCGCGCAGCTTGCCTTTCATCCGCTTCACATGCTTGGGCGCCTCGGTCATGTGCTCGACCATCAGCGCACGTACGCGCTCGGCATCGCGCTCGCGTGCGGCCTGCAGGATCGCCTTGTGGATCGACACGTTCGCTTCGCCGAAGCGCTTGTGCTCGACGAGCGGCGTATCGTTCCGGAACTCGATCAACTGCCGGATCATCTCGTTGATCAGCTCGCAGCTGAATCGCAGGAACGGGTTCGGGTTCGCGGCCGCGAGGATGTCGTGGAACGTCGTGTCCTCCTGGCGCTGGCGCAGCATGTGGCCGCGGTCGTGCACGCCCGACGCGCCGTCGCAACACGCGATGTTCGCCTCCAGCGCCGCGAAGTCGCGCTCGGTCAGGTGCGGCACGGCGCCCGCCGCCAGCTCGGGTTCGAGCAGCTTTCGCACCGTATAGATGTCGTCGATCGTCACGTCCTTGAAGAACAGGTAGTTCTGCAGGAGCTGCAGCGTGCGGTCGAGCGGCACCTCGACGACCATCCCGCCGCCCGACGGCCCCGTCGTGACCTTGATGAGCCCCTGCACCTCGAGCGACTTCAGCGCCTCGCGGATCGTGCTCTTGCTGACGGCATAGAGCTGCTGCAGCTCGGCTTCGCGCGGCAGGCGGTCGCCCGGCTTCAGGTCCTTTTCGGTGATCAGCCGCTTGATCTCCTCGGCGACGAGGTCGCCCCGCTTCGGCTGCTTGATTTCGACCGCGAGGCCCGCCCTGGCTCGGTCCATGACCATCTTCACGACTCCTTTGTCTGACTGCGCGCCACGTCATCGTCGACGATCCGTTCCGGCGCGGGGTACGGAATTTTGCCTGATTGACACCAATTTTGATCAACTCTAGCATCATGTTCATTCTATTTATCATGATAAATAGGATCAACCGGCGGCGCGCATCCTGCAGGGCGTGGGCACGGTTTGGCAGTCGGTCGCATCGCGTGTGTCCCCCCTTTATCAGGAGCGTCAACTTGAATCGCCGAGAACTGTTGAAACTGGCCGCGCTGTCGGCCGTGCCGGGTGCGCTCGGCAGCATGTCGTCCCGTGCCGCGTTCGCGCAGGGTTCGCCCATCCAGCTGGCGTGCCCGGTGCCGATGTCGGGGCCGTTCGCCGCCAACGGCAAGTACGCCGATCTCGGCATGCAGCTCGTCGTCAAGCAATACGGCAAGGTGCTCGGCGCGCCGCTTGCGTATACGGCGCTCGACACCGAGGGCAAGCCCGCGACTGCCGTGCGGCGCGTGCAGGAGATCGCGCAGCAGAAGGGCGTGCGCTTCTTCGCGGGCGGCATCCTGTCGTCCGAATCGCTGGCGATGGGCAAGGAAGTCCAGAAGGCGGGCGGGGTGTTCATCACGACGGCCGGCGCGGACGAGATCACCGGCAAGGATTGCAACGCCGCGACGTTCCGCTGGTCGGTGCCGACCTTCGGCGCGATCGAGCAGACGGTGCGCCCGTTGATCCAGATGCTGCCGAAGGCGAAGCGCTGGTACACGATCACGCCGCAATACGTGTTCGGCGACGGTCTGCTGTCGGCCGCGAAAGCGATCTTCAAGGAGAAGGGCATCGAGCATGTCGGCAACAGCTACCACTCGCTCGCCGAGAAGGAGTTCAGCGGCTACCTGACGAACGCGGCGGCCGCGCAGCCGGACGTGCTGCTGATCCTGAACTTCGGCTCGCAATCGTCGGACACGCTGCGCCAGGCCGTCAGCTTCGGGATGAAGCGCAACTGCACGATCCTGCTCGCATGGGCCTCGGGCCTCGAACAGTTCGAGGCGCTCGGGCCGGACATCTGCGACGGCGTGTATTTCGGCGCGCAGTACTGGCACGGCATCGATTCGCCGCTGAACCGCGACCTGGTGAAGCGCGCGAACACCGCGTTCAAGGCGAACCCGAACTACAGCCTCGCCGGTTCGTACATCTGCTCGAAAATCATGATCGACGCGATGGTGAAGGCCGGCAGCGCCGATCCGAAGAAGGTCGTCGCGGCGATGGAGGGCATGAAGTACGACGGCCTCACGGGCCCGGAGGAAATCCGCAAGGGCGACCACCAGGTGCTGAAGAACTACTACCTGCTGAAGGGCAAGCCGAAGGGCCGGATGAAGAACGCGGACGACTATGCCGACATCGTCAGCTCGGGCCAGTCGTTCCTGCCGCTCGACAAGACGAGCTGCAAGCTCGCGTAATGCGGTGCATGCGTCCGCGGCCGTCGTGCGCCGCGGACGTCCGTTACCTTCTTTTCCGACACGGAAGCCATGAACGTCTATCTGCTGCAGATCGTCAACGGCATCGGCGTGGGCATGCTGTATTTCCTGCTCGCCGTCGGCCTGTCGATCGTGTTCGGCCTGCTGCGCTTCGTGAATTTCGCTCACGGCGCGTTCTACCTGCTTGGCGCGTATCTCTGCTACCAGGCGCTGCAATGGTCGGCGAATTTCTGGGTTGCGCTCGCGGTCGTGCCGCTCGTCGTCGGCGCGTTCGCATGGGGCGTCGAAAAACTCGTGCTGCGTCATGTGTACGCGCAGCAGCATGAATTCCACATCCTGGCGACGGTCGGGCTCGCGCTCGTGCTGCAGGAGTGCGCGATCCTCGCATGGGGCCCGCTCGGCGACAACGTGCCGCCGCCCGACGCGCTGAACGGCGTCGTGATCTGGGGCGGCTTCGTCTACCCGAAATACCGGCTGTTCGTGATCGGCTTCACGGCCGTGCTCGCTGCATTGCTGTGGTGGGTGCTCGAAGGCACGCGGCTCGGCAGTACGGTGCGGGCGGGCAGCGAATCGACGGAGATGGTCTCGCTGCTCGGCATCAACGTGACGCGCGTGTTCAGCCTCGTGTTCGCGCTCGGCGCGGCGACGGCGGCACTCGCGGGCGTGCTCGCGGCGCCGATCCGCGGCGTCGACCCGTTCATGGGCATCGAGGCGCTCGGCGTCGCGTTCGTCGTGGTCGTCGTCGGCGGGATGGGGAATTTTCTCGGGGCGCTCGTCGGCGGGCTGCTGGTCGGCATCGTGCAGAGCCTGATGAGCACGCTGTGGCCGGAAGGCGCGCGCTTGATGATCTACGTCGCGATGGCGGCCGTGCTGCTGCTGCGTCCGAACGGGTTGCTGGGGAGGGCTGCATGATCGAATCGTCGAAATCGCTGCCGCCGGGGGCGGCAGCCTCGCAACGCCCGCAGCGGTGGCGCGGCGCGCTGCAGCGCCCGGAAGGCTGGCTTGCGGTGGCCGTCGTGTGCGTGCTGCCGGTCGCGCTGAGCTCGGGCTCGCTCGCGACCGAAGTGCTGGTGTTCGCGCTCGCCGCGCTCGGCTGCAACCTGCTGCTGGGCTATACGGGGCTGTTGTCGTTCGGGCAGGGCATCTTCTTCGGGCTCGGCAGTTACGCGGCGGGGCTGGTGCTGACGCATGGCGTCGCGTCGGTGACGGCCGCGCTGGCCGCGGCCGCCGTACTCGGTGCCGTTGCGGCCGCGCTCGTCGGCTGGTTCTCGATCCGGCAGCGCGGCACCTATTTCGTGATGCTGACGCTCGCGTTCGGGCAGCTGTTCTACTTTCTCGCCTATACGACGCCGGACGTCACGGGCGGCGACAACGGGCTGCTCGACATCCCGCGTCCCGCGCTCGCCGCGTTCGGGCATCCGCTCGTCCCGCTCGATTCGCCGTGGCGCTACTACGGCTTCGTCGCGGTGCTGTTCGTCGCGGTGTTCTGGCTGCTGTTGCGCGTGTCGCGCTCGGTGTTCGGCCGTACGCTGCTCGCGATCCGCGACAACGAGGCGCGTGCGGCGGCGGCCGGCTACGACGTGAAGCGCTTCAAGCTCGCGGCGTTCGTGATCTCGGGCGCGGTCACGGGCCTCGCGGGTGCGCTGCACGCGTTGATGACGGGCATCGCGCCGCTGTCGAACATCGACTATCACACGAGCGAGATGATCCTGGTGATGACGGTGATCGGCGGCACCGGCAACCTGTTCGCGTCGGTGCTCGGCGCGGCGTTCTACGTGCTGTTCGCGGACTGGCTGTCGACGCTGTGGCCGCGCTGGCTGCTGCTGCTCGGCCTCGTGCTGATCGCGGTCAGCCTGTTCATGCAGCGCGGCTTGTGGGGGCTGGGCGAACGCATCGCGGCGAAGCTGCGGCGCACCGAAGGCACGGCGGCTACGGCCAGGGAGCAGCAATGAGCGAAGCGATTCTCGAGGCGCGCGGCGTCGTCAAGCGCTACGGCAAGTTCACGGCGCTCGGCGGCGTCGACCTGCGGATCATGCCGCGCACCGTGCATTCGGTGATCGGCCCGAACGGTGCGGGCAAGACGACGCTGTTCCATACCTTGACGGGCACGCTGCCGATCACGTCGGGCTCGATCCTGTTCGACGGTCACGACGTGTCGCGCGAACCCGATCACAAGCGCGTGCGGCGCGGCATCGCACGCTCGTTCCAGGTGACGAGCCTGTTTCCGAACCTGAGCGTGCGCGAGAACCTGCGGGTCGCCGCACAGGGCGTCGAAGCGCGGCGCGCGCTGAATCCGTGGACGCCGCCGCGCGGCGCGCTCGCGCACGACGGCATCGTCGACGACGTGCTTGAGCGGCTCGGCCTGCAGCGCTTCGCCGACACGGCGGCCGGTGTGCTGTCGCACGGCCAGCAGCGCCGGCTCGAGGTCGGGATGGCGCTGGCGGCGCGGCCGCGCGCGATTTTTCTCGACGAGCCGACGTCGGGCATGGGGATCGACGATCTCGGCGACATGAAGGCGCTGATCCGCGGCCTGCGCGACGACTACACGGTCGTGCTGATCGAACACAACATGGGAATCGTGATGGACATCTCGGACACGATCACGGTGATGCAGCAGGGCCGCGTGCTGGTCGAAGGCAAACCGGACGCGATTCGCGGCGACGAGCGCGTGCGCAGCGCGTATCTCGGCAACATGATCACGGGAGGCCGCGCATGATGCTCGACGTGAAGGAGGTCCATGCCTGCTATGGCAAGAGCCACGTCCTGCAGGGCATTTCGCTGAACGTGAACGAAGGCGAGACGGTGACGCTGCTCGGCCGCAACGGCGCGGGCAAGTCGACGACGCTCAAGACGATCGCGGGTGTCGTCGCGCCGACCGGCGGCACGGTGACGTTCGCGGGCCGGCTGGTGTCCGGGCAGCCCGCGCACCGGATCGCCGCGCGCGGCCTGTGTTTCGTGCCCGAGCATCGCGGGATTTTCCGGCTGCTGTCGGTCGAGGAAAACCTGCGGCTCGGCGCGCGCCGCGATTCGCCGTGGCAGCTCGACGACATCTACCGGATCTTTTCGCGCCTGAAGGAGCGCCGCCGCAACGGCGGCGCGCAGCTGTCGGGCGGCGAGCAGCAGATGCTCGCGATCGGCCGCGCGCTGCTGAACCACCCGCGGCTGCTGATGCTCGACGAGCCGGTCGAGGGGCTCGCACCGGTGATCGTCGAGGAGATCGTCGAGCAGTTGAAGCGGATCAAGGCGGCCGGCGTCGCGATCCTGCTCGTCGAACAGAACCTCGAAGTGTGCACGCAGCTCGCGGACCGCCACTTCGTGATCGAACAGGGCGTGATCGTCTACGAAGGCAGCAACGCGGCGTTCGTTGCCGATCACGAGGTGAAGGACCGTTACCTGGGCGTCGGCGTCGCGTAAGCGCCGTGCCCTTTCATTGCGAGGAATTCCATCGATGCAAGTTCAGGATTCGACACCGGGCGTTGCGGCGTCCGGCTTGCGCGTCGACGGCGCGCGGCTGTGGGACAGCCTGATGCGCCTCGCGCGGATCGGCGCGACCGACAAGGGGGGCGTGTGCCGCCTCGCGCTCACCGAACTCGATCGCGAGGCGCGCGACCTGTTCGTCGCATGGGCGAAGGAAACCGGCTGCACGGTGCGGGTCGATGCGATCGGCAACATCTTCGCGCGGCGGGCGGGCGAACGCGACGACCTGCCGCCCGTGACGACGGGCAGCCATATCGACACGCAGCCCACCGGCGGCAAGTTCGACGGCAACTACGGCGTGCTCGCGGGCCTCGAAGTGCTGCGCACGCTCGACGACGCGGGCGTGCGCACGCTTGCGCCGCTCGAGGTTGCCGTCTGGACCAACGAGGAAGGCTCGCGCTTCGTGCCCGTGATGATGGGCTCCGGCGTGTTCGCAGGCGCGTTCACGCTCGACCATGCGCTCGTGCAACGCGACCGCGACGGCGTGTCGGTACGCGACGCGCTGGTCGCGATCGGTTATGCGGGCGCTGCGGACGATGGGCGCGACGCGCATCCGGTCGGCGCGTATTTCGAAGCGCATATCGAGCAGGGGCCGGTGCTGGAGGCGCACGACACGACGATCGGCGTGGTCGAGGGCGCACTCGGGCAGCGCTGGTATGACGTGACCGTACACGGGATGGAGGCGCACGCCGGCCCGACGCCGATGGAGTTGCGACGCGACGCGCTGCTGGTCGCGGCCGATCTCGTGCGTGCGGTGAACGGCATCGCATGCGCGCATCCGCCGCACGGACGCGGCACGGTCGGCTGGGTCGACGTGCACCCGAATTCGCGCAACGTGATTCCGGGCCGCGTGACGCTGACCGTCGACCTGCGTGCGGCCGACGATGCGACGCTTGCGGCGATGGATGCGGAACTGCGCGCGACGTGCGCCGACCTGGGCACATCGGCCGGCATGCGGATCGACGTCGAGCAGGTCGTGTACTTTCCGCCGCAGCCGTTCGACACGGCGCTGGTCGAGCAGGTTCGCGCCGGCGCGAGCGCGCTCGGGCTGTCGTCGATGAACGTGATCAGTGGCGCGGGCCACGACGCCGTGTATCTCGCGCGTGTTGCGCCGACCGCGATGATCTTCGTGCCGTGCAAGGACGGGATCAGCCACAACGAGATCGAGGACGCCGATCCGGTGCATCTGGAAGCCGGCTGCAACGTGCTGCTGCAGGCGATGCTGGGCGCTGCCGGGATCGCGGAAGGTGACGCGCGATGAAGATCCTGATCGCCCGGATGAACCACGAGACCAACACGTTCTCGCCGGTGCCGACGCCGCTCGCCGCGTTCGGCCGCCACGGCCCCGACTGGGGCGACGACGCGTATCGCGCGAACCACGGGATGCGTACCGCGATGGCCGCGTTCATCGATGCGGCCGCGCGCGAGGGCGCCGAGATCGTGACGCCGGTGTCGGCGGCCGCGAACCCGAGCGGGCCGGTCGCGGCCGACGCGTATGCGGCGATCTGCGACGCGATCGTCGCGGCCGCGCCCGGCTGCGACGCGGTGATGCTCGACCTGCACGGTGCGATGGTCGCCGAGCAGAGCGTGGACGGCGAGGGCGACCTGCTCGCGCGCGTGCGCGCGGCGCTGTCCGATGCACCGATCGCGGTCGCGCTCGACCTGCACGCGAACGTCACGCAGAAGATGATCGACCACGCGGATGTGATCGTCAGCTTCAAGACCTATCCGCACGTCGACATGTACGAGACCGGCGAGCACGCGGCGCGCGTGCTGCTCGACCGGCTTCATGGTCGTGCTCGGCCGGTGCTCGCATGGCGGCAGCCGCCGCTGATGACGTCGACGCTGCTCAGCGCGAGCGCCGAAGGCGCGATGCGGCGCGCGGTGGAGGCCGCGCGCGCGGCCGAGGCCGACGGGATGCTCGCGGTATCGGTGTTGCCCGGCTTTTCGCTTGCGGATATTCCCGCGCCGTGCATCAGCGTCGTCGTGGTCGCCGACGGCGATCGCGCCGCGGCCGATGCGGTGGCCGAGCGCATCGCGCGGCAGATCTGGGAGGCGCGCGACGCGTTCGTGTACCGCAGCGCGCCGCTTGCGGAATCGGTCGCGCAGGCCGCGGCGCTCGCGCGCGACGCGGACCGCCCGGTACTGATGCTCGATCACGGCGACAACTGCATGTCGGGTGGCCCGTGCGACACGATGGACCTGCTCGAGGCCGCGCTCGCGCAGGGGCTCGACGGGATCGTCAGCGGGCCGCTGTGCGATCCGGAGGCTGTCGCGGCGTTGATCGATGCAGGCGTTGGTGCGACCGTCACGGTGCCGGTCGGCAACCGGCTGCCGTCGCACGGCGGCGTGCGGCGCGAGCCGTTCCGCGCGACGGGTATCGTGCGCGCGCTCACCGACGGCGAATACGTGATCACCGGGCCGACGTACACCGGCCAGCGCGCTTACATGGGCCGCACCGCCGTGCTCGACATCGGCGCGGCGACGCTCGTCGTCACCGAGCGCACGCAGGAGCCGTGGGATCTCGGCGTGTTCGAGAGCGTCGGCGTCGATCCGCGCCGCGCGCGCTTCCTGCTGCTGAAATCGCGGATGTATTGCCGGCCGGTGTTCGTGCCGATCGCGGCCGCGCTGGTCGAATGCGACAGCCGCGGCGTGACGGGCTCGGACTACGGGCTGTTTCGCTACGAGCAGCTCGCGCGGCCGGTCTATCCGCTCGATGACGTGGGCCGGTGGGAGCAGGGCGCCTGAAGGGCGGCGAGGACGGAAACGGGCGCCTGACGCCGGATTGGCGCGCTTTCGGGCATCATGCGATGGCATCGACCCGTCGAGCAGCAGGGTCGTGCAATCCATTGCGTCCGCAACCGATCCGGAGAACCGACCGCCATGCATTCGAATCCTTTCCGCCTGCGCAGCGCGCGCCTGCTCGCCGCGCTGACCCTCGCCACGACGGCCGTTGCCGTGCACGCCGCCGACTGGATCGTGTCCGGCAACGACGGCAAGTACCAGCGCGTCGAGGGCCGCGACACCTACTTGCCCTCGCCGCCGGCCGATACGCTGACGCTGCTCGACGCCAGCGCGTTCCCGCCGAAAGTCGCGCTGCAGGTCGACGTCGAGAACGGCATCCAGGGGCCGCCGCAGGCCGTCGCGATCACGCCCGACGCGAAGCTCGCGCTCGTCGGCGCGCCGACGCGTTACGACACGGCCGCGAAGCAGCTCGGGTACGACACGTTCCTGCAGGTCGTGAATCTCGGCGCCGCACCGCCCGCGATTACACGTATCGAGCTCGGCGCGCATCCGCAAGGCATTGCGATCGACCGCGCGGGCCGGCTCGCGCTCGTCGCCAATGTCGACGGCAGCGTCTCGATCCTGCGCATCGACGGCACGCAGGTGACGCTCGACGGCAACCTGAAGATCGGCAAGAAGCGGCTGGCCGGGATCAGCTTCACGCACGACGGCAAGCATGCGCTCGTGTCGCTGCGCGACGAGCAGGGTGTCGCGGTGCTGAACGTCGACGACGGCAAGGTGACCGACAGCGGCACGCGCCTGAGCACGGGCGTCGCGCCTTACACGATCGACGTGTCGAGCGACAACCGCTGGGCCGTCGTCAGCAACGTCGGGCTCGCGGGGCTGCCGGGCTATACGGGCACGCTCGCGGGCGACGCCGATTCGGTCGCGCTGATCGACGTGTCGCGCGTGCCGTTCCGCACGGTCCAGTACCTGACGGTGCCGTCGCTGCCGGAAGGCGTCGCGATTGCGCCGAACGGGAAGTGGATCGCCGTGCAGGCGATGGACGGCTCGAACCTGACGCCCGACAATCCGGGCCGCCACAAGCTCGGCAAGGTGCTGCTGTTCGAGATCCGCGACGGGCAGGCCGTGAAGACCAGCGAGTTGCCCGGCGGCGAAGCCGCGCAGGGCATCGTGTTTACCGCCGACAGCCGGCACGTGATCGTGCAGTTCAACGTCGAACGGCAGCTGGCGCTTTATGCGGTGGAAGACGGCAAGCTGCGCGATACGGGCAAGCGTATCGCGCTGACGGG
>JAJJMA010043287.1:0-13382 GCA_023529015.1 Papaver nudicaule
CAACTTGGTGAGTCGCATGTGGTCAAATATTTCCTTCAGGTCTTGTACATGAGTCTGCTTTTGCTTGCTCTTCACCAGCATATCATCCACGTAAACCTCCATGGTTTTCCCAATCCATTTTTCAAACATTTTCTGGGCCATTTCCTGATAGGTAGCCTCGGCGTCGTGTGCCTCTGATCTTCCACCGCCAAAGGTATCTGATTATACCCAGAGTAACCATCCATGATGGACAGAAGCTCATGGCCATAAGTAGCGTCCACGGTCTGATCAATGCTAGGCAGGGGGAAACTGTTTTTGGGACACGCTCTGTTAAGGTCGCTGAAGTCAATGCAGATTCTTACGCCCTTATTCTTCTTAGGTACGTACCACCACCATATTCGCTATCCATTCAGGATACTGAACTGGTCTAATGATACGTGATGCTCTCATTTTGTCGATTTCAGCCTCCACCGCTTCTTTATATGCTGGAGCTAACTTGCGTATTCGTTGCTTAAATGGTCTGGCTTTTGGGTCAATGTCCAATTTATGGCATGCTATTTCTGGATCAATTCTTGGCATTTCGTTCATCCCCCATGCGAAGACATCCACATATTCTCTTAACAGAGCCTCCAGCCGTGCCGACTCCTCCTCTGACAGTAGTGTGCCAACTTTTACCATCTTTGGGTTCCCTCATTCGCCGATGTTTACATCTCTTGTAGGCTCTATTGCGGTAAAATGCAACTCTTGTTCTCCTATCGGCGAAGGTTCCTTTAATTGCTATAAAGGCGCTGCAGCCACTTTCCCCGAAGTCTCTCCTTGCGCCGAGTGAACGTACTGTGAAGGATTGGCGATAAACTCTTGATTTATTGGTCATTTGCAATTTCCTTTTCTTTCCTCCTTTTCTCATTCAATCTCACCTTCCTATTTTCGCGCATTTCCATGTCAGCGATGTTGCAAGCTTTGGAATCTGTCGGGTCTCCTACGAACTCGGCGATTCCTTTAGGCGCTGGGAACCTCAAGCGTTGATGATAAGTAGATGGAACTCCTTTCAGACTGTGCAACCAAGGTCTCCCAAGAATGGCACCATATGGCGAATCCACGTCAACGACACAAAAGGTGGTATCCAGAGTTAATTATTTACAAGTGACCACTTTTAGCCGACTTCACCCTTAGGTTTGGTTACAATCCCGTTGAAACCATATATGTTATATTTTGACTGCACTAGCGAAGCGACCGACGAATCTTTAGACTTCATAGCCTGATAGGCTGAATTGAAAAGAATATCAACCGAACTCCCCGGGTCCACAAGTACTCCGGGGACGTTATATTTTCCTATCTGGATAGTCAAGACAAGAGGATCATTATGATTTCGCCCTTCCTCTGGAACTTCTTCCGCCGAGAAACATACATGAGCTTTCATCCATTCCTTCAAAGGTGTTGGCTTGACCGCGACGCTGCAGATTTCTTTCCCTGACCTGTCTCGCTTATGCACTCATGACATAATGTTGATGTGGAACTCGTCTCTGGTGATCTTTGAATGCCCGATAGAGAAACAATCCAATACTTCTAAATCTCGCTCAACAGTCACCTGGAACACATCTGGCAAAGGGACAGCTTGGATAGGCTGTACCATCATTGTTGTCACTGGCGGTGGTGGCGGCAACTCAAGAAACTCCTGAAATTTCCCTTGGCGAATGAATCTATGGACTTTGCGCTGCACACCTGCACAATTTTCAGTAGAGTGGCCATGGAACTGATGGTATTGAGAATAAACATTAGTGTTAGCTGATGGAAACTTAGGATTTCCCCTGTTGTAAGGATAACAAATCTCGTCTCTGCAATGCGAACTCTCAATCTTCCCCCAAGCATCAGTGTATGATACACGAAGCTTTGAGAGAGCGGCATCTTGAAAATCCTGCTGATATGGATTTCTTTCGCCGAAGCTTTTGTTACCGTCATTATGTCTCTTGTCGCCATTTCGCCGAGTATCACGTCCATTCCTCCGTCTTTCCTTCCTCTATTATCTTCTCTTCCTTCATAATTATCCCGCTTGGTCGAGTTCCATTGCCGATTACCATTAGAGTGTTGCTGCACTTGCCTCTGCTCAACCTTAGGGACTACCACTATCGATGATGGAGCTTTCGTCAATCGTTTTTGTTCTAATCTCAACCATTCCCTCTTTATTCCCTCTTGATCCTCCGACGAGTTACTGTTGATAGAATGGATATGCTTCGCCTTTTCCTTCTTTTGTCGCTGTTCTTCCTGCTAGATCTCCTCATAGGCCATAAATTCATTTTGCCTAATACACAATGTTTTCATATCTTTCGGCGTGTCCCAGTACAAAACTTTGAAGATTGGGTCTGACAACTCCATACTGCTGATATATGCCCGGATCTTATCTTGGTAAGAAACCCATGGACCAACCTCGCTACAAAGTTTTCTCCACCTTTCCGTATGGGTCTTGAAGCTTTCGCCGTGCCTCTTCTTATCGACGAACAACTTTTCAACCCCTGGTCTTTGGCGATTGTTGTGAATATATGTTAATAGGAACAAAGCCTGTAGGTCTTTGAATCTTCCTATCGAGTCTTCCTCCAAACCGTCAAACCATGACAAAGCTTCCTCCTTGAGAGATGCAGGAAACGATTTGCACATTATGTTATCCCAAGTAGTCCATGCCGCCATGTCCCTCTTGTAAACCTTCAATTGTTGAGATGGGTCTCCTGTCCCATCAAAGATTGACGTGAAGGTTGGCATCGAGAATTTCCTTGATATATGGTCAGTTAGAATGTTTTGGCGAAATGGTGTTTTCTTAGCCTCCGCAATTGCCTTCGCCAACTTGGTATCCTTCGACGATTCTTTAAGATTTACAACTTGCTTACGTAATTTTCGTAGTTGTCCTCTTACCACATCATTTAATCCATCTTTATTTTCGTTGTCGCCTGATCCTTTAGGAGCTTTCTTCTGGTTCTCAGACCTGACACTCCCTGAGTCTTTCTTCACCGTTGTAGCAGACATATCATTCTTTCTAGAACGAATAGTTGGTTGTGATTGCGATGGTCGACTCCTGCTGTTGCTCGATAAGAAAAGTTTTTTGTTTTCCTCAATTATCTCTCTGTTACTTTGCAACATCATTTCCATCTGCAATTTCATTTGAAGTTGCATCTGTTCTTGGTTCTGAGCGTTCATTTCTATGATCTTTTGCAACATAGTATCCGTGGCGCTATTTGAACCTACATTTTCTAGATAATCACTCACACATCAGTGGATTAAGGAGAACAAGGAGATAACTCACTTTTCCTCTCTCTAAGCCAGACTGAAATTACACCAACCCCTTCCACAGTGGGGATACTTCGCCTTATATAGGGAAAAGCTACAATGGATTACAGCTAATATTGATGGCGACTTCTTCTGACACTGTTTGTCCTCTTTCGCCCACCCGTGACTTTCAGCGGTCTTGGCTATCATTCAAGAACTTCGGCGATGCTTCCTTCCCGTGGATAAGTATAGCTGACGATGATCTCACTGAGTCAACCAGTCAACTCTGACAATAGATCCGTTATGACCATCCTTAAATGCTCAACCACTTCTCAACACTTATCCCGCCCAGGTTTCCTTCGCTCTAAGGGTACTCGCTGCGCTTTACTCAGCGACTCTCGCTGGTTCACGTTCCTTCTCACTTTCATATCGCTGATTACACTCTTTAAGTGATTCTGTGTATCTTATCTACTCCATGTCCATACTGCTTCGCCACTAGGATTCATTTATCTGGCGATGGTATTTTCTACACTCACACATATTTAAGTATTGTCATGTCAAAATGTAACCCACACATTAAATATTTTTAAACAATCAGATTCACACGTGTCCACTATTCCTCCACCATGTAGACTAAATTTTTCTAGAACTTTAAAATCTTCCCTCGACAAGGTTTTACTGAATCCTTTAGACACTTCTTCATGGTTACAATTGCTACTTCTCCCAGTGTGTACTCTCAAGCTTTATACTCCTAAAGGTTATTTAGAATAGAGGTCGGGTAATAGGAAGAGATTGCAGACTTCTATTAACCAAGTTCTTTTGAAGTTGAGAGAACCAACTGGTTGTATTTACTTAGCTAACAAATTGCTTGAGCCTCCTTTACAGGAAATTGAAAGCATAAAGCACATCAAGAAGAAAAGGGACAGCAGCAATTGAAGTACGTATCATAAGAAACTGAGTTATGGGCATTATGCGGCGATATCCGTGTTTTGTCTTCTAATGGCGTTTCTTATTTCAATGATGACAATCATCATGAACTCAAGAGTAAACACCCACAGTCTCCTCCTCCTATTATTCCTACAGACCCAATTAATTGTGCAACAATTTCTGTTGGCAATGAGACTGTTTTAAGGTTTTTGAAAAGTTTCCTAAGGGAACGTCTTGTGGCAGGGATGGATTGCGCGCACAACATCTTTTAGATGCTCTAAGTGGTGGTGCAGCTGCACTTGCTGATGAGCTCTTAACTTCTATAACAAGGGTGGTGAATCTTTGGCTTGCAGGTATTAATCCACCTGTGTTAGGAGAATACATTGCGAGTGCTCCTCTTACGCCATTGTTAAAACCACAAGGGGGTTTGCGGCCAATTGTTGTTGGTACAATATGGAGGAGGATTGTGTCTAAGTTGGCTGCCAACAATGGGTAAGGATATGGCTTTATATTTAGGTGATCATCAGTTTGGTTGTTAATACATAATCTTGGATTACACGTAGCACCATCTTGACAGGGCTCACACCGAAGTATCGTAAGCCTTGGGGCAAGTTAGCACTCCCTGGGGCACTTTATGTCATCACGAGATGATGAAAGATTAAGTTTGGAGATAGAGAGATCATGTGACCTAGGATGGTAGACACTGTCGGAATATAAAAAAGCATGTAGCAGTAGTCAACATAGCATTAATGCTATGAGGTAACGTCCCAAGGACCATCTGTCAATCGAAGAGAGGAGGTAGCAAAAGAAAGTTCTCAGGAATGAGGTGGAATGAAGAGATTGTCCCAAAGGACGGTGAACGAAGACTGATGACTCAACAAGGAGCATCGAGGGGTCGAAGCAACCCAAGGTAGCAAAAGGGACTTCCACACGAAGTACTATAAATACCCCCACTTCTCAACAAAGAAGGGGGTCGCAGAATTCTTAGAGAGAAAGGGTTGGGGTAATTTTATGTGTAGCAATACCTTCGTTTACTTTCACTGCTTTTTTCTACTTAGAGCAAAAGTGATCAGATAGTTAAATACTGAGAAAACTTTACTTGTATTAAATGTTTCGCCGATGGTTTAGCCAATCTACCCCAAATGGTATGTCGTATGGTTATCCCGCTAGTTAAATTCATACTCTCCCTGCACTGCTACTTGTGCCCGTTGGCGATCCTGTTATAAGTGCTTGGTTTGCCAAGATAGTGGCTTAGCCAGTCTCCGGGAGTCTTATATTTTTCTGCCAGCACTTACAGATCAACAAGTAACGCAATTGGATTTACAATGAATATATAACTATCACTACACGAAATTGCCTTTTTAGCAACGGCCCAGGGCCGTTGCCAAAAATAAAAGCAACGGCGAGTGGCCGTTGGCGGGACGCCGTTATTGTTGCCGTTACAATAATTACAGCAACGGATCTGCCGTTGCTGTAATTATGATTACAACAACACATGCATCTGTTGCAGTAAATATTGTCACGGATGAGACATACCATCATGCCGTGCCGCGTGGCAACCTACTGTAACGGTCTACCCGTTACGGTGGGCAGTAACTGATCAAACAACTCTTAACAGCAACGTTTACACCCGATTGTGTTTTGTGCAGTAACGGTTTATCCGTTTGCCAGCTGGCAGTTTTCGTAACTGTTTTGAAACAGCCAGCACCGTTGCGTCTGTGTTTCTGATACCCTAACTGTTAAAGTAACGGAATGAACTGGTGGAATCTATTTTCCAACGGTTCAGCGCTCGCCACCTGTCCTTCTGTCGTAACAGATCCAACAACTTTTTCTCCCGTTAAACCACGGCGTGTAACGGATAATTTTTAACGGCTTAGTCAACGTTTTTATTCGTGGAAAACGCATCTGTAACAGTTTTTAGGATTGCCACGTGTTTTTGCAACTAACGGATTTGTGTAACGTCTGTTATCGTTGGAAGAAACTGTATTATTTAAAAAAAATAAATAATTTTCAATGCAATACAATACAATTCATTTCTAAACCTGCAATACTGAATCGAAATCCTGTAATTTTCAATTCATTCCCACTGAAATACATCCATTCTCATTCAACTAACAAACGCATTTCATTGAAACTCTGAAAATCATACAACCGTTTATACATCCATTCACTACACTCATTCACAACCCTAAATTTATAAAACAGACATACATACATTTTTGCCTGTGTTTTTACTACTCCTAGATTAGAAGGTTGTGTGTTTCATGAGTTTTCAGTTTATGCAATGTTCTGTAATGATACCTTGGATCAGAAGAAGCTTTTAGGACGCCGAATGGAGTAGTCAGTCGACCTCAGATGTGAGAGTTCTGTGAACAAGGAAACAAAGCTTTGAGTTGTCTATATAGTTGACAGAACAACCACTTGAATAACATAATATGACCCACTAACAGAATTTTCTATAATCATATGAATAACATGCAATATTGGGTATAACAAACAGCTTCATCTTAGTTTAGGCTATGCGATAAGGTAGCCGAAGCCCTGGCATACGCGTACGACATAATTCTCATCTTATATGAAAGAGAGAACAAGCTACAGTAGCTCAAATATTTGACCACATAACTAAACTGATAATGAGCTTAATTCTCATCTGTAACTGAAGCACACTAGCAATCATACACAATCATAGCTTAATTAGAGTTCATACCTGAAAATAACTACTAGGGGAAATCACCAAAAAGATTAAGCATCCCAGTTCTTCCACTTCTACAGTAAATTAAGACAAGTTATCAGCAAATATCATTGATATTTGAAATGAAACATGATATCACAACTAAAGCATTCAAGAGATAATATCAGGTAATGAACAAACCTGAGCTTAAAAAAGGAGACCTGCAGCAGCACCGTGGAATAACAAGAATGAAAAATAATAACAACGATGTCTTTAAAGGTTATCCAATGGTTGGAAGGAATTCATTCCAAAAAAATTGCTAGTGGTTGGGAGGAATTCATTCCAATTCTTGGACAACCTTTGCAAGGACAATTTTCTCCCACTTCAGCACCTGCCATACCAGCAGAATCAACCCTAGATTACCTCCGCACTAGTATTCTCTAGCTTCTCTGCGCGTTGAATCTTCAAAAAATAAACATAAAGATAGTAAGTATCAACCTTAGTTAATGTACCATAGAAATGATAACAAATACTGAAAACATGCATATTGAGAGTTTACTCACTAATGCAAGAAGCATCATCACTGGTCAAAGTATATGAACTTGATCACAACCTGAAAATAACAAAAGAGTAGACATAAGTTAGTAAGATGAGCACTAAAAGGATCAAACTCAGAAATTTCAATATCAGTAATATACCTTATATTCTAACTAACTGAGGAGCTGATTTGACAACGGAAAAGGCCACTTTGTCCCACTTGTGTGCCTGTCATACCAGCAAAGAAGAGAAGTGTACATGTAGGTCAGTATGAAACGAACTAGAATACATAATTATCCAAGAACATGAACGAGTAAGTAACTATGTTACCTGGTATTTGATTGTCTCTTTATAGCAAGCTCAACCATTCTGCAAGTTCCTGCAAAAATATAACAAACTAGTCCTCTTCCCTCCTCCTTTACCCGGGCTGGGGACCGGCATCTCAAATGGCAGAGTTAAAAAGGGGTTGACAGGTACACAAAAGAAAATAAATAAATAAACAACATCGAATATTTGATACAAATATATATATATACACACACAACATACTAATAATAAGGATGTCCAAACAATTACACTTACACAAGTGTAACTCGAAATATGTCCGTACTTGATACCCAAAAGACCCAACAAAAAAAAGCAGCAGTATATAGAAGTGTTAAAGTTAAGCTGCACAAAAAACCATTGCAAGAAGTGGGAAGTGCTCAAACAAGGATCATCCTGGTTATGGGCCATATAATGAAGCACTGTCCACCTACCAGATCTCCCAAAACATTGTAGTCATCCCCTTGTGGAGCATCGAGAACAGGATAGAGCGCATCCATAACTTCCTCAACACAGACAACTCTCTCTACTTTGTGGTTCACGGTAGCCCCATGACAAGACTGCCCCTGCACTCCACCAAGTACATGACCAGTTGCAACTGCATCCCCTTTCCTGTTGATAAGACGCACCTGATGATCTCCCATAAGAGGTATAACAGCTTCAGCAACAGTGTCAGCTACAGCAACTGAACATGATTCTCTGATTGGAGAATCAGAAAGATCACCAGGGGCAGAAGCTGTTTGACTGGAAGGAGAAGTAGTATCCTGAACCCTTCCAGTGGCAGCCATACAACTCATAACATGCTATAAGCAGGACAAATACATTCAAAAATTGATCTGATTAGAATCTGATATATACAATGCACAATATACACAAGACATAAATGAACTAATTATAGGAGATCATGTTTGAAGCTCACCTTTGAAAGAAGCGTAAGATCTTGCTGCATCTGGTTCATTCTAGCATCAGCATCAGCATCAGTGAGTTTGCTTTTGCCAGAAGATTTAAGGGCCGCCCCTACTTTCATATTTACTGCCTGCTTCATGGACATAGTTGAGGAAAAAGAACGACAATAGCTCCTTGGCTTGTCAACTCCAAACACTTCAGAAAGTGGATCGTCATCAAAAGACAGCTCCTCTAACTCTCCATCGCCAGCTTCCAACAGGGCCTTTCTCTTCTTCACTGTAGCTTCCACTAGTTTCTGAAATTCAAGGGAATTTTTTTTTTTGTGTAAGAGTCTTGTGTACGTGAACATTCAAAATGTATGAGTCTTGTATACTCACATATTTGTCATCAAGACCCGTCACTATGGCTCCATTCTTGCGCTTGTGTCCAAGCAACCATTGTTTTCCACGGCATTTAGCAACAGGTTTTTTCTCTTCTTTAGACTGTATAATCGGTATGAACAGTATCAGGGGTTGTAAAGGTAACATCCAAGGAGAATTTAAATGTTCTTAGAGAATCACCAAAGTACTTACCACCATGTAGCTCTTGTTGGCATATGAGAGTCTTCCTAAGCAATGTGTGTACTCTCTATGCTTCTGATTAGCTCCCAACTTTTTATGCTTCTCTGCAACTCCTTCCTCGTGCTCGTTGTCGATAAACCGCTCCCAGACATCGGTGTTCATGCCATATGGACACTGGGCAATCATCTCTTCCTTGGTATTGCATAAGTCAAGGATTTTGGTCCGTAGTCCCCATTTGTGGGACCTAAACTTCTGTGGAAATATCCCAGAAACGGCCACTCTAGCCAGAGCATCGTCGATGGGGAAACAGAAAGTGTCCTGAAAAGAACAAGAAAGTATTTATGTCAGCAACGAAAGACTGCGGTTGGCATCAGCGTAACGCACAAATGGACAAAAAAACACAGTGGTTGTATTATAGATTGAAGGGAGATCTTTACCATTAGAGCGGCCCACATCGTGTCCTTGCACTTTTGAGGTACAAGCCTCCAGTCTTTGCAGTCGACGGGACAGTGGGATCTGATGAGCTTTCCAGTCTTGGTAGCAAACCTACTGGCGTTTACTCCCATTGGTCGACCATGCTCATCGAGGTCAACGAGATATCTGGATCGAAGGATTCTTGGATCACAGCTACCGGTGGGAGTACTAGTAGTTTGAAAAGCATCAGGACTACCACTAGAAGGAGTACCACTAGTGGTTGGTGGTGAAGTTTCATCTGAATCCTGACTTGACATCTTCATACAAACGAACCAATAACAAACAATAAACAACATATGAGAAAACTTGAATACATAACAAGTTATGAAAGTAGAAAACTAGAACTTTGGTTGAAACCCTAAGTTTGGATCCATAGATCACAACACCCACAAGTAAGTAACTTATTAAGCATAAACAATAGAAGCAGTGAACAATAAAAAAACTCAACTATTCTTAAAGCAAACAACAATTGTTAAGCATACACAACCTAAGAACCAAATGAGAAAAACAAGATAGATCTAAAGAAATTACCTTTCGAGATTGATTGAGGTACAGGGTTAGATGCGTGGTAAGAGGTATGAACGATGTGAGTGAAGATCGGAAGAGAGTTTGTGAAAACAGGAAAACGGCAACAAAGCTTCAACTCCATCTTCTCTTCTTTATAGAGAAAAGGTAGATTCAAAATGTTTCTGAAATTTGGAGAAGGGGGAAAAGAAATTTGAGAGGGAATCGAAAATTTTGGAAGAAAAAGAGGAATTGGGAGAGGGAAACGAAAATTGAAACAAGTATCTGAGTTGGGATTTGAGTGGGAAACGAAAATTTGAGATCTAAAAGTTAGCTCCAACTTTTAGACAGAGAGTAAAGTTGCCCAAAGTTTCAATAATAGAAGAGAGATATGTTTTTGGTCCCAAAATTCGAGGTGAAAAGATCATACGGATCGAGCTTAAATGTTGCGATTGACTTTGTCAAGTCAAATTAAAATTTTGGTCAACTTCAAAGGTTAGGGTAGGACATGGGCCACCAAAATAAAATCATATGACATTTTCTTATAACAAAACACGTCCAATTTGGAAGGTGGAGATTTCGCTTAACAATAGTAATCTACGGTGGATATTTTCTTACAAAAATTAGTAATATTTATGAGACGGTTTGTTATATTCCGTCGAAAACATATTGGCAGATTAGAATTTCTGATTTAGGGATTTGTTTGATATTGTTGTTTGGAGATTTGTTTTCATAAGAACTGATTTATAAATGTTAACTAATAACTGATTTGTACCAATTCAAAGTGAAATTTGTTTGATCCTCAACTTTGGGGAAGAAATTGAGTTAGAATCTTCTTTGAACACCAAACCACTGCCGAACTTGCCATACTATGAGTCAGGATCTTTCACAGAACCACTGACTCTATCCCTTTATGAAAAATTCAAGGAAGAATCCTTGTAGAACCTTAAAAGAACCCACTTTGGGCAAGTTTGAGTTACAATCTTCCTCTGAACTCCAAACCACTCACTAAAATTGTAATGTTTCTGAGACGGTTTTGTTGTTTCCGTTGGAAATTGTAATGTAGGTGAGACGGTTTTTTTGTTTCCGTCGAAAATAGTGATATTTCTGAGACGGTTTTGTTTTTTCCGTAGAAAAATAGTGCTGTATTTGACAATCTTCCTCTGAACTCCAAACCACTCCCTAATTTGCCATACTCTGAGCTAGGCTCTTCCAGAGTAGCACTGATGTTATCCAAAAATGGCAAATTCAAGGTGTAGTTAATGTAGAACCATAAAATAACCCATTGTGGGCAAGTGAGAGTTACAATCTTCCTATGAACTCCATTTCAAATCCCGAATGGCAGTGGAAAATAGTAAGGTATGAGACGGTTTTGTTGTTTCCGTTGAAAAAAAGTGACGTATGAGACGGTTTTGTTGTTTCCGTCGAAAATAGTGATATTTCTGAGACGGTTTTGTTTTTTCCGTAGAAAAATAGTGTTGTATTTGACAATCTTCCTCTAAACTCGAAACCACTCCCTAATTTGCTATACTCTGTGCCAGGCTCTCCCAGAGTAGCGCTGATGTTATCCAAAAATGGAAAATTCAAGGTGGAGTTAATGTAGAACCATAAAAGAACCCATTGTGGGCAAGTGATAGTTATAATCTTCTTATGAACTCCATTTCAAATCCCTAATGGCAGTAGAAAATAGTAAGGTATGAGACGGTTTTGTTGTTTCCGTTGAAAAAAAGTGATGTGAAAATTATGAATGCATCTTTATACTCATTGCACATCGGCTAGGATATCCTTGGTCTATTTGGTCGAAGCTGTTTCCCTAGCTAATCGCCCAACAAAGGATATTATGCAAGCACTCTTACCATAGATCTCATAGGAATATATCAATCCTAGATTTAGGTTTCCATGTAGGAGTGCCTGCCCTGTGCATGGATTCTTGATTGAGTCTAGCATGGTAGAATGCCATTCTGTTTTTATCGACACAGTTAAGAATGCTTGTTGTTTGGAGTTTGTGTATCCAGAATTCGCCATGACCATGTGATGTGTAGCAACAAGTGATGGTCAGGCTCTTAGCAGTCCTTGCTTTACATCTCCGCAATCTTTCTTTTTCTAATCAACATGCTTTGTTCTCATGGCAGGAGAGTTTGGCTGACTGCAAGGAGATTGGGAAGGATTCAGAAACTGATTTATGGTCAGATATCCCGAGTTTGTCTATTCAGATGGACCTTGTTTCAGGTAAACGAAGCTCCAGAATTCCTTCTACAGATCTTTATCTTCTAAGAATTATCAAATCTCAAGGTGTATCCATAATAGACCATTAAAGTATCTGTCTGCAGCATCGGCGAAGTGAATATTTCTGCTACGGAGTCTTCTGAGCTGCCACCAGGTGCGGCATCAACTTCTGGGCTGCCACCAGATGTGACTTATTCCACAAAGATGGCGCAGGTTGCAACTTATACTGCTAAGATTTCACCCGTCGCCATTTCTCCTAATAAGATGCAACCAGCTTTAAACTATAATTTTGGACAAGCTACGTACATGCTCCCAAGAAAACTTGGTCTGTTTATTATATATTTGTAATGTTTGCACATTGCACTGATTGATCTACTATTTTGACATTGATTCAGTAATTCGCCTATGTTCTCCCGTAAATTTAGTTGAAAATTCAAATGAGCTTCTCTACCAGTTTGCGTAACTTTTATTGCTTATTGCTTATGTCCATCACTGTCCATAATGAATTGAAACTCAAATCAGAAAACCAGACTCGGACATCTTCAAATTAACCAGCAATATGCAGACCATTCGGTTTACACCCAAAATAATCTTGGCAGAGAATCTTCTTAAACTCGCATGGAAATTTGGATGGCCACAACACCTCCGTTCCGGGTGCACCATTCTTCGCCAAATAATCTGCTGCTCTGTTCTGTCTTCTTAAACATTTCTTGATCATAACTGTAGAATAGAGCTTAGGTATCAACTCTGCTATCTTCTTTAGGAGCGGGAAGACAACTTTATGATCCTCTTTTGCTAAAAACACTACACACCTTTTACAGATAACATCATCCAAAGGATCCGAATGAACAGGACAATCACCATACATTCTATCAAGAACATGATTAACGAGCTGAACAACATGTTTATCATTGCAAAACACTTTAATGCCAAGAAGAGAATGAAGGATCTAACGGACTGCCAGACCCATTGCTTACATCTTTAGATTAGCATGATTGATAATAATACTAGCACGAATA
>JAJJMA010043303.1:0-12924 GCA_023529015.1 Papaver nudicaule
CTTAGGCTCAACCAAACAAGAATCCAACCCTTAAAACGCTTTCCAAGCTCGCCTTATATAGGCCGAGCTTGGGTGGTTTACAGCTAATAAAGACAAAAGACTCAATCGTGGTGGTGTCAGTTTCTGTCGAGTAAGGCGGTTTACACTCCGAGGCTGAATCCTGGGCTTCGGTCCTTTGGAGTAGTCCGAATCTTTTCCACTCCGAGTCTTTACTTCGCTCAGGTGCAACTTCTCTTCCTTTATTAGTCCGAATCATCGCTGCATAATCCTTTCGGTATGGTTTTACTCCCTGGATGCGAGACACGTGGTCCGAGGGGTTTTTTACCCCCTACAAATAAACTTTAGTTTCATGACATTAGTTCATTTCAAATTTTACATACGTTAGGTAGAATCAGTGTGTAACACATATCGTTGCATGGACGTTGGAGCCGTACACATACCTCTTGCAACTTGGTGAGATGTATTCTTTTGTTGTGAACTGTAAAGTCTTCCAGACTTGCCTATCAGAGATCTCAAAAATATTACTTCATGTATTCTCTTCGACCATTATCAGGAGGCGGAATCTGACATTCAATTGGAAGTTAAGTTACTTCATATGCCGGTATCCCTACTGGCATGTATTCTATTGAATTTGACATGATGTGCACCACCGCTGGTCAACGTCTTTAAGCACTTTCTTTGTGCAATGGTACAACTCAAGTAGTGTTAAACTGGCATTACGTGATGAAGAGTTCATATTTCCTTAAGAATTATTCAAGGTGTAGCCTACCTTGTCATTTATGCCATTCCTATAGTCGAACCTACGACTACATGGATGAGAAGCATGTGCTCTTTCATCCGAGCCAAGATGGCGAGCAAAATTTCCCAATGCAATTGGTATTCATGTGTAAACACCTAGTTACCTTTTCATGCCATACTGCTTAAAGTTGATCATCGACACATGTGTTACATTACAAACTAACGGTTGAGTGACTCATAGGAATTTATCACCACATTACTTCTTGACATAACTAAGTGTTGACATAACGGAAGGTTTATTGATGCAGTGACATCAGAGTTGGCCTACTTTTTTTCGTTCTGATGTGAACAGACAACAAAATAAATATCAGACTATTGAACTATTTCAGAAACACATTATGGCGAAAATAATCCACCCACCACACGAAGGCATTCATTATCATGATCAGAGGAAAATAGCATCCAGGAAAATATATGCAAACTACCAATTGGCCCAATTCTATATAATATGAGACTAAAATTCGGATAAAAAAAAAAATATCCATGAGACTAAAAGCATAGCAAAGATGGAAAATGTTTTAATACAACTGCTCAAAGTTTCAAAATATGTAGCTCGCAACCAGAAAGCCATATGACTTAGGCGGTCTGTTTTCCAAGAGTCGCCTACCTGCCAATAGATTTTAAACTCTGGTCAGAAAATAACCAATAAAAATACATTTCACTTGATTCGATTCATTTCAAAAAAAATAACGATGCAACCGGGATTTGGAAATTTATTTACATTGATATTAGTCCAGGTTATTGAGATATTTCATGGTAGACTATGTTCCATATGTGTCCTTCCAGTTCATTGCTTGATGTCTATTCTCAACCGTTGTCGAGTCGTGGTCCTTGAAACTGCAACATACAATTGACCATGCGAGAAAACAGTTCATCCAAATAAATCCAACATTTTGCACACTTTGCCTTCTGCGTAGAATGAATGGGTGATCTGTGTCTGATGGGGTCGGCCCTATTCTTGGTATCAAACCCGTCTTTAACCATTGCCTGAATTACGACCATTCTTGTGCCACTACACTGACCCTCAGTTTGGTCTAAATTCCCGAGAAGCATTGTTGGAACCCCTTTTGTAAGGCAAAGTTTGTGGCTTGGCATGCCTGACATCTCCATTTCATTAAAACGTTGCCGTTGTCCGATTCCAGATCGATGGAATCAACGCTCAACAGTTTGTATTCTTCCCAGGTATCATCATTATCATGTAGTCTTTTATCATCTATTTATTTTATTAAAAGATTTGGATACATGAAGGTTAATAGAGTGTGAAGAAGACCACCTTCATATAAAACATAAATTACCTAGAATTAATAACCTATGACGTATACCATTGCAACGGTAGTTGCAAACTGCTAGAAAACATTATCAAGAAAGGGAAAGCAATATCTCAGCATGTTGGCTAACTAAAAGTTCATTTTTGATGAGCATTACACTTTTTTGTAAAGAATATCACACTTTTTTTCAATTGCTTATTTAGATCCTAACTTACATACAATAACTTCGAAAAAATAGAGCAAATAAAAAATTACAAAGCCGACTCACCAACAAAAAACCATTTGAACTCATCGACATTCATTACTTTAAAGTTTTTCTGCAAGAAAGGACAACCATATTAATCTTAAAACTTAACATTCTTAACGATAATAATACATTTGGTATTTGGGAACCGAATAGGAACCCATCATCTCCTTTCCAAATGCTAAGGGCCGATACTCTCTCATAGGCGCTAATTATAAGTGCGCGACCTTAATCATGTGGAGATATGATAGTGCTCCTATATATAATCAAGGTAACAATTATAAAACACTATGTGTTGGCTTATGCACGGGGATTAAGCGAACACTATTTCAAGAGATGGTACAATGGGATTAAGCTCACACACTTGATATTGCACCAACTAAGTCCCTGCTATACTGTTATATCTAAATATTACAGCTAAATTCTTTTTTGAAATGTAACCAACCTGGAAAAAAAATTCCTAACGTTGGTTGGTAATCAACCTGACATATCCACCATGGCAACAAAAATAATTTGCCTGGCTTTCGCTTATAAGAATGTATCCATAAACTAAGTTTGAAATGTTACCCATCTCTTCGTGTTAAGAAGTCTGTCAACTACTCCCTGCTATTTGACTCCCTTGGCTCAAGATTTAGGATCCGTTGGAGTATGGGCATCCAAAATGAACGAAAAATAATGCAAGCATTGAATAACTTTATCCGGTACACATGGTGAACACCACACAACATTGTATGCTTTCCTTGTGATAAGAAAATAACTCGTTATATATGAAGTAGAAATCAAAAACTTCGGTCTAAGATAGCACTCAATCTTCCTGCTATCTTTTGTAAATCTATCATTGCTAAATCAAGGCATATGCAATTAGCCGCAACCTGCAAACATGATATGGAGACGAAAGCAAACTACTACAATTTTTAGTCAAACCAAGACACTACTAAATTATCAGCCCCAATACATTTAAGTTACAGCTAGAATCCAATATTTATGATTCTGCCAGAAGACTATGTTTCCCAATTCCCAATTCAGATAGGCAAGAATTTTCCTATGAAATAAAATCAAGTGTGTTTGTCTGATTGATTACTGGATTTGCTCACATCTCAGATGTGTATCACAGTCTGGGTTTGGGTTTTCCCACCCGCATAGACAATGAACATTCTATCCATAACATACTATTCATACTTGCATAGACCCTTTCATCTCACTCACTGAGTGTTTAGTACAATACAGTGCGTGGTTGCCCTTGATATCCAAAGGTGATTTTCGGTCACCTCTTGTACCAACTTTTATCCTGGCTACTATTCTCGACATGTCGATGTTTCGATGATCATAAAGAGTAGACGATAACACAGACTGCAGTCTATTTTACTGCGAGATGTAATTCGTACATTTGTACAACGCAAAAACAAATTGGATCTGCTACAAACGTATCCTATACGTGGGCAGATATCATCACCATGAACGAACTAAAAATATATAAGCTCAAATTGATTAAAAAAAACATAAACAAAAACCTTAATAATGATAATTCCATGCCAATAAATCCATAAGATGTGTAGCATAACTAAAAACCCAGCATAAAGATAAAAAATGGCGCTTGTTCATTTTCTAAACTGAAAACTCCATCCTATCCCCAGGAGCACCCTGTAAAACCTCCAACACTCTGAAACTATCTGACCGGATATGGTACTCACTGATCGACACTTTTGGGTCTTTAATCTGTCGAATCAAATAAATAATGGTATTTAATCTGTCGAATCAAATCTTCTTAATGATCAATTAACAAATAGACTTGCAAGTTGTGTTTTTCAATAGTGTTCCTCAGCTGTGCAACCCAGCATCCTTTCAGCAGTATTTTCTGTCCCATCGGTCACTCTTAAACGAAGCAGATACCTTAAAAATAGAACCAACAGTCAGATTAAATACTTTACTTCCACACTTGTCATACATTTCTACTTGAAATTTCCTTACCTCGGTGTCTCTCCAGAGTATCGATCACAGCATTCACTGCAAAAACCCTGGCCATTTATATATTTCACTTTCCTATGGCAATGATCTTTTTTGCAGGCCATAGAACATTAGAGTGGCTGCTAGTATCGTAGATTACTGCATACTAACCTGGTTGTTGTAATCTCGCAGCATCTCAGTCAATGAAAACACAGTAACTCTATTGATATTTTGATTTTCACCTCCCACAAAACCAAGCTTGATAACCTATGCTGCAGTACTGGGATGAAGCCTGGAAAGTAAAATCCGAATTGTGATGTCAGTGGTATAGCTTGCAAATACTTGCTAACTAATTCAACAACAATCTTCCTTACTTTCCCATGAAATCATAGGCTTGTTGTACTTCCGGATTAACCATCAATCTCGATGCAGGCGAGGTCCAAAGAACGACAGAACCTGTGATATTATTTGACATTGATTTCAATTTTCCAATCACAGCTGCAAGAGGTTTCAAAATGTTTAGAGCAAGTTCAACCTCTATACATATACATATTCACAATACCAAAAATACAACCGTGTTTTTGAGATTTTGATATATTCTGAGTTGAAAATAACAAATCGTTGTGCGGTAAATCAGAAGATCACGAAATTAACTACTGCAACATTCTTAACAAACATCGTAAAATAAGTCTCATGGAATTAGAATCCTAGTTGAAAACCCAACTGATATACTAATGGTTTACCTGTACAGCTAGTCCGATCATGTAGCCGGTCAACTATGAGCTCGAGAAAGCAAATGTTTCATCAGGAAAAATCGACGGATCAGCTTGCAACTGTTGTACCGCAGAGAACCTATTCAGAAAGTGTAACGGTAAGCCACGACTCTCCATCTAGTTCTTGGCTCCGCTATTCAAAACCCTGCGATGGTATAAATGTGGCCTTCTAAAATAACTTCGTCAAAAAGTTCCATGTCGCCCCTGCATACCCTGGCTTGCATTTGGGTACCCTGTTTCACGTATATTCGAAATCCAAATTAGTTTTATTCACAATACTAAAAATCAATATGCAATGATAAAAAATCAATGAGAAGCAAGAAAAAAACCTACTTGCTGATCTATCAACTGTAGATCAATACCAAACACAGCACTCATCGACTGCTGCTCTACCCTCGACTTTCTCAATACCAGAACCTTCACAATTTTTCCATCAGCTCGCCCCTCCCTCAATTGATCAAAAGGTGTGTAGATCACCACTGGGTAGCTGATTATCTCCATTCTCCATTAAACCCTATTTGCAAGCATGTATATATATGATTTTGAAACTTTATCACCAAGGTAGCCGTCGATTTCTTAACTTTTTTACATAGATTGAGTAATTAGATAAATATGGCTGTCTCTAGGTTTATATCAGGAATATTACCATCCAGACTTGAACACAAAATGAAAATCGCGAATCGTATATTAGGAATACATCTTCATGCATTTGTTGTTTCCTAATTAATCTACTGAAGCTAGACCTACAGTAGACGCACTCGGGCAAGAAAATTAATCACAAATTCTCGCGAATCTTATATTAATACATTTTTTTTACATTAGGCATTAATACTATTGTTCCCCAAATAATTTCCATATTGATCTCAACGCACAAGGCAATTAAACCATCGCCAGACCCTCAATAAACGCCCATAAAGCCCGTAGGTTTGGTAAGTAAACTTTATTACCGCATTTGCAGCTTCTTTCCCGTGTTTACGTTAACCCCTCCACATCTAACCTAACATCAAATCTAACGGTTTAAGATTTTAAAAAAACTGCGTAAACGGAGTGTAACATAAAAATTTAATTCTCGACCAATCACAATCAAGACCTTAGTCACCCGCGTGGGTGAGTTAATCATATCGATTCATATCCATTGATCCCTCAGATTTCAAAACACCTTAACGTCCGAAAATGTCCAGCCAATCATAATTAAGATTATAAAATGTCCGACCAATCACGTTCTAAATTTTTTTTCACCCAACCAATAGAAAAGTAGGTAACGCTCCCATTCAATGTGGATTGAGGGATGGTATTGAGTGTTTAGTTTGTTGATATATTGTGAAGGTTAAGAACTCAATTATATTTGTTGATGTTTGACAACGCATCAAATTTTGGCGCCGCTACCGGGGAGGCATAGCGTTTGTTATTATATTTTTTATTTCTATTTTTTTTTATTTCAAACTAATATTTGAGATTCTTGTGTCAAGTACTTATCTTTGGCATCGAAACGTTGGGAATACGTACGGTGCAGTATTATTACTCGCAGAGGGACAGTGCTACAAGAACCTCAAATCGAAGAAATTCCAGACGAAGAAGTTCTGGAAAACGAATAAGCTATGACTGAGAAGACACTCAAAGAATTAGCTTCTCACAAGATTGATGAACATCGCTGGTGTATCCAAACAACATCAAAGTTTGAGATTAAACCAGGGTTGCTCAGAGAGCTTCCTAAATTTCACGGAATGACCAATGAAGATCCAAGCAATCACCTGATGGAATTTCATAACATTGTTTTGGCCATGCTTCCTAATGATGATATTGATGCTGATGGTGCCATGCTAAAAAAAATTCCATTTTCTTTGCAGGGCACATCGAAATAGTGGTTGTATTACCTATCTCCTGGTAGTATTACAACATGGAAAGCAATGAAACAACTTTTCCTTGAAATGTATTTTCCTACTTCCAAAGCTACTCAGATAAAAAGAGAAATATCATTTATTCGTCAGATGGTTGGCGAGACTTTATTTGAAATTTGCCAGAGATACAAGAGATTGGTGGCGAGCTGTCCACATCATCAGATCAGTGATACCCAAATACTCCAGAATTTCTACGAAGGTCTACTTCCACCTGATCGAAATCTTCTTGACGCTGCAAGTGGTGGTGCATTCATGAGTAAAACTGCAACATCGGCTAGAGAGTTGATTGATAGTATGGCAGCAAATTCTCAACAATTCTACAGCCGTTCGGAACCACTCGTCAAGAAAGTTAATGAGGTAAGTACATCTCCTGATCTTTATCAGCAAATGAATAATCTGACAGCAATGATGCAGCAAGTTGCAGGTGTGTTATTACCTCAACATTCAGCATACAGAGAGGGAAATGAACAAGTTAATGATGTGTTTCCAAATCAGCAGAGGCCAAGATATGATCCCTACTCTAGCACTTAAATAATGCAGGATGGCGAGATCACCCTAACTTTAGCTATGCTAACAAGCAAGCTGAGGTTCAACAACCTGTTTTCAACCGCCAGAATGGATATCAACAAAAAATTCAACCACCACATCAACAACAAAGCCAAGGTTCTAACATGGAAGACTTGTTAAAGGCATTCGTGCAGAGAACAGATAATGCAGTGGAGGATTTGCAAACACAAGTCAGCACTATGGCAAGTGAGTTAAATCAGTTCAAGTCACAGAATAGTGGGAAACTCCCTTCTCAGCTTGTCATTCAAAAGAAACGGTTAATGCCGTAACATTGAGAAGTGGTACACAAACTGTGCAGCAGGAAGAAAAGTACAACAACATTACCAAGTCAAGTTCAGCTGAACCTGATGAGGAATCAAAGACTCTTCCTAAAACTACTGAGGTACCTAAGAAAATTTCTAAATCTCCTTGTAGATGGTGAAAAATGGGAGAAGGACAAAATCGTAAAATTCCTCTCTAACTACGCCTTACCTAGAGGCAATCGCCTACTCAGGCACACCTCTATAGCTCAGGATGCAATCTATTCTACGAGCTAAATGTACTCTCTGTGAGCTCTCTCTTATAACTCCCGGTGGAGAGGGTGATATCGTGGTGTAGTACCGATAACCCCACCAGCACATAAACCCATTAATATACTTCATGTCGACATCGCCTCGAATTCCTCGATATCAGAACTAGATTACTCAATGGTACATGCTGGAGAGTTAACAGAGACGCATCCTCACGGATTTCCTCTCAAAATATGACTCAACATCCGAGTCTCAATGAAAACCTCAGAAATACCGCAGCTCCAGGCCTGTCCATAGCTCTCTGAGAGGCATACAACAACCTAAACACACTTAAACATACCACACTCTAAACACAGAATGTTCTAATATACCTTGGATAAGCACGCCATGACTTGAAGCACGCTGTAGCACAAGCGTATACATACGCCAAAGCGCAAGCGCACGCATGCACCAAAACACAAGTGCACAAGTACGCCACAATCAAGTTGGCCTTGGCCAAAGGCCAAGGCCGTGGTCTCTTGGACCATGGCGCCACAACAATCTGGCCTTGGCCAAGGCCGTGGAACATATGGCACCATAATGCATGGCGCCATGAAACTTAACCTTGGCCCGAGGCCAAGGTGCTACGCTATGGCGCCATGAGTTCCTGGCATTGGCCAACGGCCAAGGCCACTCCTATACACCCACTATGCATGTCTCAAAAGCTCCACACTCGCGCTGGCCACAGAATCATAGCCACACGACACTGCTCAAACTCAACACAACCATGCAATATCTACACATCACTCGAGATATCAAAACATCACACAGGGGGATAACTTTAGGGGTATTGGTCTTGCGGTCTACGGCAGTTAGAAAGAAACTGATAGAGATGATGGACAGTTACGAGAAGGTGGTGCTGAGTGGACATGTTCTACACGATTGCAGCAGTTACATAACATAACTCATGTCCTCCACTCCTCCACTCTTCCACGACTTCCACCTTCTCTGTTGAGAGATCAGGGTGAGTTCAACACTATAAATAGACGCTTCCTCTATCTTCCAAGGCAGAACAAGTAGAACACAGAAAAACACCAGAACCTCAGAGTAAACAAACCTGAGTATTCAACACACTTCTAGCCTTGGAGATTTCCAGTCATCCTCACGACGGAGATCTTGAACTCTTACACCCAAAACACATCCTCAACCTGATCTCAAGTTTCTTCGATGTTTCCCTCCCTAGATCAACCTCTATCCTCTCTGTGACCGAAGAAAGACGTGAACGCCCATTGACTTGGTTTAGGCTCGTCTTGTTCGACTTTGATCTCGAGCACTACGAAAGTACCCAGAGACGGTGCATTGTTTTTCCAGGTAAAAACAGTTGGCGACTACAGTGGGAGATCAATCTCTCGGTTCCAGAAAACTTTCTCAAAAATGGTTGAACTTAGGTCGGGATCAGATACCAAAAACCCCAACTCTTGAACTGATGGTGCTGCAACCTCTAGTGCAGTACCCACCAATCCACCTGCATCCGGCACTACACCCAACATTCCTGTTACTCAAGGTACCTCCCCTTCAATACCTGCTGTCCCGGCGACTCCCATCACCTCGACGACTCCTAGCGCTCCAACCAACGCCTCTAGCAAGAACCCTTCCTCCACGGTTAAGGTCAACGCTACTGCCGAAAAGGGGAAAGGAGTGTCAGAAGCGTTAACCATGGATGAGTTGGCCAGGCGACAAGACGTCCTCGCAGAAAGTCAAGACAAGATGTTCGACACTCAACTAGGGATCCTGGCTTATCTCAAGACCCTAACCTCGAAGCTGTCAAGTTCACCAATCAGGGAAACCCCTGAGGCTGCTGCTACTGGTGCCCACTCAACCGTCATTCACATCCGAGATGACGAAACACCTCCTGTCCCAGAAGAATCTCGCCAAAGAGAAGGACAACCATCCCGCTACGTCACGGCGGACGACCTGGACAGACTACTACGAAACCGGGAAAGAGAGGTGGCGCTACCTATCCACCAACACCGACCACCATACCTGTATGAAGTGCAGAGAGTTGTTCTCCCAAAAGGGTACGTCTCCCCCATGTTCTCCTTGTATGACGGAACTGGAAATGCTCGTGAACACGTCTCACGATTTTTGGAGTCGTTGGGAGAATACGAATACAATCACGTATTAAGACTCAAAGAATGCTCAAAATCCCTCACTAGGAGAGCCTACACCTGGTATAATAATCTCGCTCCAAGCATCATTGGTACATGGGGCGAGATGGTGAACGCGTTTTACCGCAAATACTTCTTCGTGTCTGAGCAGATAACACTATCCGACCTCGGCAGAATGTTCCAGAGACCCAACGAACATCCAAACGACTACATCAAGAGATTCATAATCCAAGCCCTTGACTGCCATGATCTGAACGTCACGGAACAACAACTGGTGGAAATCTGCATCAACGGAATGATTCCCGTCTACCGAGCCCTCTTGGAGAACCTCCGCTTCCAGACCTTCTCCGAACTCCATGAAGCTGAAAAGAGATCCGCCACCACTGCACCTGCCCTATTAGAAAGGGCTAAACCCCTCAGAAACGAATAAATCCATGTCACTCGCGGTGATAGAAGGCTAATCAACAAGCAGTACAATAGCAGTCTACCATCTATCGGCGCCATTAGCGAAGGAGGGAAGAGAAAGAGCCCTACCACGGAAGTAACGCATCCAAAACACACTAATTCAGCTCCAGGGACCCCGAATAAGAACATGAACCAAGGAGGGCCGAAACAACCGGAGATGCGGAGGCAAAAGGCCAGACCAGAGATACCGGACTACCCGTTCCCCATGGAGGAGGTACTAGAATTATTGGACACTTGGATCCAGGATGGGGCAATTGAACTCCCTCCGATACGACAACCTCATACAGCCGAAGAGGTGGCAAGTCCAAGGTATTGTCGCTATCACCGAGTCACTACTCACTCTACCAGATATTGCTTTAGCCTTAAGCGAATCTTCCAAGCCAAGGTGGAGTCCGAGGAATTGCACCTGGGAAACGAAGGTATATACCAAGACCCTCTACCAGTCCGAGCGTTTACCTTCCCTGAAGAACCGGTAAACAAGAGAGTAGAGGGGATAATGTACCAGCTATACGAGACTCTCTGTCTCTCGAAGCCACAGCGGAAAGACATGTTCATGGCGCTTAACATGGTAGTGTCAGGCAAGCGTCTGCCCTTCAAGGAAGCCGACGAGTAGGTAGTATCTAAGCGGGGAGAGCCAACGGAAGGACAAGGCCGGGGACTCCTCACAACCGCACGCCTCTTCCATGCTGAATTCCCGAAGACACTCGTCGACCCTGGATGCCCGGTGAACATCATCTCAGTAAAGACTCTTAGAGCCGCTAACATCCCTCACGGTAAAGCCAGCCATGCCCCTGCTGTTATCAAGGGCCCTGATGGGGTCGAGGTACGCACCTATGGGTGGATCGACCTCCCCGTGGAATTTGCCACGTTCCCAACCACAACAGAGTTTCACACATCGTCAAGAGAAACGTCGAGAGCGACATGGTTTTGGGATGCCCATGGGTCTACAACAATCAAGAGACGCTTCCTCAGGCGTTTATGGAGCAATTCGCACAAAAGAGCAACACCACAAAGGCGATGGCAACGTTATCTACCGGGCCCAAAGGAGCAAATGGAAACTCCCTCGACAAGGAAGGTACTTCGTCTGTCCCTCCTTTGTATGATAATAGGCATTCCCCGAGTCATTGGGGACTCACTACAGGGAGACCCGCTAGAAAGGAAAACCCTGCGAAGCCCGCAGTAGACGTCGGCACAACTATTAGGATTTTCATGAAGGCTCTTCAGGAATCTGGAATCGTACGTGGTAAGCTATGCAGTGTTAAAATCAGAGGAAAGGGCGAACCAATGCCCTATGTTATGCCACCCGAGGTCCTGGAAACCATTCCAGACTTCGAAGAATTTTTGGAACTGACCAACCTAAAACAAGAGGCAGGGGAGAGCGCAGTTGCATACATGGAGAGGTTTCGCAAGAAGGCGAGGGAGCTATTACCTAACAATGATTCACTCCATGCCACGTTGGTTGTGGGTATGGGCTCAGTTTAGCAGTGCTTCACCAAAGCACAAAGGAGGCCGACACTAGGACTCCTGTTTATTGTATTTGCATTCCTCCAAAGCAGCGCAGCATAGCGTGCAGTAGATAGGATTTTCATTCCAACAGATTAATTAAGAAAAGTCTTTTGTTTCAACATCTCTTAGAAAACACGATCTTATCTAGTCAATAGAAAATACCTACAACCCATCCATCGTTCAAAAACTAAAAAAAAAAATATGCTTAAAACAGAAAAAGAAACCTACTAGTCGAGAAAATCACTCAAAACCCTACTAGATCCACCCTTGCAAGACAGCCTTAGTCGCTCCAGCTCCTTCTCCTCCCTCTGCAACTCGACTTTCAACTCCTCTACCCTCTTCTCTTTATCCCGAAGAACCTCCTGAGACCCCTGAGCCTTGGCCTTCTCGAACCTGTCACGTAGCCAAGCCACATTGAAGCCTTTGGATTCAACTACAGCTATAGAATCCTCCCAGTCTTGGATGTCAAGCGGATCAGCGGAATCGACGGAATGGGCCATCATCTCTGTCACCCTCGACAACAGAGTGCCAACTATCGACTCAGAAAGCAGCCTTTTCTCCCTATCATGAGCAATGTGGCAGAATTTCCTCCAAATGTGGTCATACAGTGCCTGATACTCGCTCAACACCGGAAAGTTGCCCACCAAGATGTAGCCAGGTCGAACTCTGCCAATAAACGAAGGAAAGGCAACTCCAGTGCCAGGATAGGAGGGATCCGGATCCACACCACCCTCGTACATCTGCTCAGTCGAAGGAATAGTCGTCTCCACATCATCCGAGACAACCTCGTCAACAACCTTGGGGG
>JAJJMA010043308.1:0-15922 GCA_023529015.1 Papaver nudicaule
CAAACTAGAAGTCTGGTTTTCCGTGCCTGAGAAACACCATTGACCATTCTAAAAGGGGTTTTGTTAACTTGTGCACCTAATATCAATGAAATGATTGGGTGTTAACTTGTGCATAGGTGCACAAGTTAACAAAACCCTTCTAAAAGCCGTGTCATTAATCTCTTAAAGATTTACATTATCTACCGTATACCATCTTCTCTGAGTCCCAAGGCCACGTAAAATAGAGATTTGGGACATGGAAGGCATTAATTAGATTGGCTGTTTTAGGGACCCCCCTATTCTATAGAGAGACCCCAAAACAATATTACAATCCTATAGTATCTTATAAGGGGTGTCCTAAGTAAAACATAATCACAAAAAACTAATGGTGCGTTTGGATGCAGGATTTTAGAGAGGGGATTCATGGGACCAAGGGATTTGGTAGAATTATAAATCCCTTGGCCCGTTTGTTTGCCAAAATCCCTTGTATTCATGTTTCCCCTGGGAAACACTTTCCCAGCAAATCCTCCAAATCGAGTAACACCTCCCCCCCTGTTATTTGCTTGGAAAGTTTCCAAGGGATTTGTGGCCCCATTAAAACAGAGCATTTGTGTAAATCCTAGGTTTGCCAAACAGTACATGGAATTTCAAACAAAGGATTTGACAGTTTCCAGGGATTTTTTCTTGAGTTACCAAACGCGCCAGGTATTTACATAAATCCCGGGTTTTATAATCCCCTGGAATTATAAATCCCTTGGAAACGTAAATTCTGCATCCAAACGCGCCATAAGGCTTCTCTTAAATGTAGCCCATGATTTTATTAACCATAACCCATATTATCCATAACCCATAAAGAAAACTCAACTTATTAACCATAGCCTAAATCATAACCCAAAATAAGTTAGGTGAGTTGAGTTAGGATTTTATTTCAAAACTGTCTCTCGGGTTTTTTAAAAAAAAACTTAGGGTTCTTTCCACTTCTCTTTCCTCCGACTCATCCTAGAAGAAAAAAAATCATAATCACCAAATCATCTTCAAGGTTTAATCACTTTTCAAAATACTGCTTTTTGATTTAGCACTACAATTTTGTGACAGTAATATTAACCGATATAATGTTTCAAAAAAAAATATTAACCGATATAATATGTGATTTTGATGTGAGGTTCTATTCCTTTAGTTGTGTGCCCCCAACATGATGACAATGTAGCTATCGGCTTTATAAACTAATGCTACTGTACATATATATTTTTTTTTTTAACTGGAAAATAGAATGCATTAATTATAAAGAAGGTAACACAGGTTTTTCAGCCAATATTTGGCTACTGATACAGTTTGGAAAGGAACTGAACCAACACCTAGATAGTTTCTCTATTCTAGCGGTCTTAGACAAGATGTCCGCTACTTTATTCTTTTCCTTAGGTACGTAATAGCACCTCCATGAGGGAAAATTATTGAAAACAGAAATGATGTCTTGAATATAATGTTGCAGCCGCCAAGAAATACTTGAATCTCTCCTGGTCACTGCATTTACTACTGTCTGTGAATCCATCTCAAAGTTGACTTTATCAAGCTTTAACTCTTTAGCCCATCGCACCGCTTCATCCAGAGCTAGGCATTCCGCTTGCTCTGCACTCCAACAGTCCCCAAGGTGTCTGCATTTAGCTGCTCTTGGTTCACCTGCAAAGTTACGCATGATTAGTCCAATGCCACCTAGTTTAGACATACGCTCATAAGAGCCATCACAGTTTAAAGTAAGGAAATCTAGTGCTGGTGGTAACCAGTTAACTCCAACCCTACAGACTTTACTGCTCTGTGTATTAGTGGTGTTTAGTCTAAGGACAAGACCATCCCTGTGAGAGGATAATAGCTCTGATGTCCTAAGAATAAAATTTTGCAAGTTTACTTTCTTCCCCTGAAAGACCACACTGCATCTCTCATTCCATATGCACTTGGCTATTATTGCTCTTTTGGTCAGATCTTCTTCTTCAATCAACCCATTATGGAGGTCATTAAACCAGCTTAGAATCCAATCTCTGAAGTTAGGAATATTCTCAGAACGAATGCCTGCTAGAGAAGTCCAAACAGCCCTTGCAAAGTCACAGTGGAGTAGAATATGTTCATCTGTCTCTTCTCTGAGATCACACATAGGACATATGGTGGAAATGTCCTTCATTGCTCTTGACAAGCGCTTTCTAGTTGATAAACTGTTTGAAAGACTTCTCCAAAGAAAGTGTTGTACTCTTGGGATAAGTGGCAGTTTCCAGAGTTTAGCCCACACTGCTTGCATTGCTATTGAGTTAGTTACCTGGTGCAAGAACTTTTCATCGTACAGCTTTCTATATGCAGACTTCACAGAGAACCTGCCATGCTTTTCCAGCTTCCAAATCAGTCTATCTGGTTGATTAGGGTGAATAGGAATCTTGGCTATAACGCTAACATCTTCTGGTGTGAATAGCCGGTGAAGGATATCGAAGTTCCACTCAGACCCATTAGGTAGAAAAAGAGTGTTCACTTTGTTGAATTCGCAGGCTGCTTCCATTCTGATCTTTGGAATTGGAGGGTTCACCAAATCTGGAATCCATTTGTCAAACCAGGTTTTGATATGCTGACCATCTCCCACCTGCCATAGGCTGTTGTCCTTTACGAACTGAAGCTCTGAACTGATGCTTTTCCAGCTCCATGATGAATCCTTTTTGTCTTCAGGGTTAAAAGAATTGGTGCTGGATTGGTACTTTGCCGAGAGCGCTTTAACCCATAAGTCCTCAGGCCTCGTGATTAGTCTCCAGGCGGATTTAGCAAGCAATGCTCTATTGAACAGCCCCAAGTCTCGTAGCCCCAGACCACCATGGTGTTTATGAAGACAAGTTTTCTGCAAGGAAAACATGTGAACCCCTTTGTTACCTTTCTTATTCTTGAGAAAACTAGACTGAGCTGAGTTCATGCCCGCTATTGTGTCTTCAGGGAGCTTAAAGGAACTCATGTGGTGCACTGGTATTGCATTGGCCACATGTTTAACAAGAACTGTTCTCCCCGCCTCTGTTAAGTTCTTACTTCTCCATGTATCCATGTTTCTGCTCATTTTATCTATGAGATTTGAGAATGGAATCTTCTTGTTCTTACCAATAAAGAAGGGAAGTCCTAAATACTTCTCTTTGAGCTCCATTTGAGGCACATTCAGAATGCCAGAGATAGTATTCCGCATTGCACTTGGTACCTTCTTGCTGAAATAAATAGATGATTTATTGAAGTTAATGAGCTGACCACTAGTAGCACTAAAATCAGCAATAACTTGTAGAAGTATTCGAGTTTCTTTTTCACTTGCTTTACAGAACAATAAGCAGTCGTCCGCGAATATTAGGTGGCTGATTCTAGGGGCAGTTCTTGCAATCTCCACACCCGAGATTAAGCCTGAGTCTTCACAATGTGCTAACTTCCTTGATAGCGCTTCCATGGCCATAATGAAAAGGTAGGGTGAAAGCGGATCACCCTGTCGTATCCCTCTTGAAGGGATGAATGGATGACAAGCTGAGCCATTAAGCATAACTTCAATTTGTGTTGTAGAGATGCACTGTTGGATTAGCTGACACCACTTGGGACCAAAACCAAACTTCTTCATGACCTCATTGATAAAACTCCATTCAAGTCTGTCGAAAGCTTTCGACATATCCATCTTCATAGCGAGAATTCCTTCTTTGATGCTACAACTTAGTTGGCACTTGATGTGATGATCATGATGAAAATATTTCACTAATATTAGTTTTATTTTTGAACACAACTGTAATGTTAGTTACTATTGGTCTTTTAAGAAGGTTAAATTGAATATCTACCAGGAAATATACCAGTAATTATATGATAATATATTAGTAATGATATGTTTTTTAAATGGATCTTGATTAGTTTAGGAGAGTTTTCATTTCTCTCGTTCTGTGAATGATTAATTCAGTGTCTCCCTTACTCGTTGATTCTCTGACTCATTTACTCACCGATTCACTAACCTAGTTTATGGGCTATGAATAATAAAAAAAAGGTCAAACTTAAAATCTTAGTCAATACATATTTACTTAAGTCAAATGGGTTATGGTTAATAAAGTCATGGGTTACATTTAAGATAAGCCAAAACTAAAACCTAATCTCCATCTTCTTCCCCATATTTCCACCACCATTACCAGCACCCCCGCCGCCACTACCACTGCCGCTACCAGCATCACCACCGCCAGCAACAACACCGCCACCACCAGCGACGCCGCCGTCTCCACAACCACAACCACCACCACCACCACCACCACCACCCACCACCTCCGCAATCACCTTCAGTGGCCACTATAATTTCAGAACCCCATTAAAATTGTCTAAGATTAGGAACAGAATAAGAAAACGTCAACAAGTTGTTTAAAATCAGGAACGCATCACTTAGTTAACCCAGCCAGTTGGATTTCTGTGAACAAACCTAGACAATCAAAGAACGAGACAGACGAAATCCAGACGAAATCCAGACGAAATTATATAACCCTTTGGGTTGTCGGTTGGTTTAGGTCATTATTATATAACCCTTTCGGTTGGGCTAAATCCAGACGAAAATGGTTAAATCTAGACGAAAATAGGTTAAATCCAGACGAAAATGGACTAAATCAAGACGAAAATGAGCACAATCCAGACGAAATTTAGTTTGTTAAGTTGTCACAACCAATCTAGCCGAATTTAGTGTTAAAAAAAAAACGGAAAAAACCAGACAAAATTGGACTAAATCTAGATGAAAATTGGTTAAATCCAGACGAAATTCAGTTTGCTAATGTCACAACCAACCTAGCCGAATTTAGTGTAAAAAAAAAAGGGTTTTTGAGTTTTCCCCCCTAAATAAATTAGTGATGTAGCTTTGCCCCCTAACTTATTGATACTAGCAACTTTCCCCCTAAAATATAGAATCTGCCCAAACTATCCCTAGACGGGATGTGCGACCCACTTGTGTGTATATCTAACCCCAAAGTTCCCAATTTGCCCTAAAGTGGTGTACATGTGATGTCACTTCTAGCCATTCGGCATAATGGACGGTCGATAGCGCTCCAAACATTTAGCCTTGATGCGACAGTCATCTTCTCCGATTTAGAACAGATAAATCTTTTCTCATCATCTTCCCCAACTCTTATTGCATCAATTCAATCAACGGTAGTTTGTGGATACTACTGATATCACAACCAACAATGTTCATTTCTTTAACCCCTCAAAAAAATAAACATTTGAGAGCATCAATGTTGGCCATATCAAGGTATTACTTTTGTCCACAAATATATATACTCCTGCTGTCATTATCCCGGTGCGACATTTTTATGAGCACCTTTCTATCAACACTAGCTTCATCATTTTTAGCAACACTTGGCAAACGATTTTGTAAACTTGAAATGTGACTAATACCCAAGCTTAGGAATCAATTGAAGAACCAACTCAGCATTAAAATTCTTTAGTAAAACCGATAGTATTACAAGCAAAAAAAAAAAATCTTCAAATAAGATTTCTATAATGTTATTTCAAAAAAAGATTTCTATAATGTATCTTCACAATTACCACGACCAAACAATGTTCTACTGGTAATAGTGGAAATGATGATGAGAGCATTTTTTATAGGTAAATCTTCAAATAAGGCTTGGGGCATATAATCGGGAGTGACATGTTCTTCCTTGTTTTTGACGGTCTAAACCGTAGAAGACGACTACCTCACCGCTAAATTTTGGAGCACTTTCGACCATCTATTAAACAGATCTTCGGAACATAATCGAACGGCCAAAAGTGATGGCACATCTAAAGCAAGCGAGGGCAAATTGGGAACTTTGGGTTAGATATACACACAGGTGGGTCGCACATACAGTCTAGGGATAGTTTGGGCAGATTCTATATTTTAGGGGGGAAAGTTGCTAGTATTAATAAGTTAGGGGGCAAAGCTACATCACTAATTTATTTAGGGGGGAAAACTCAAAAACCCCAAAAAAAAAAAAAAACATCTGAAAAAAAACCCAGAGACGAATTGGTTAAATCCAGACGAAAATTCAGTTTGCTAAGTTGTCACAACCAACCTAGCCGAATTTAGTGTTAAAAAGCAAAAGCTGAAAAAAACCCGACGAAAATGGAGTAAACCAGACAAAAATAGAGTAAACCAGACGAAAATGGATGAAACCAGACGAAAATGGTGGCGGCAGCGGTGACGACGGTGGTCCTGCTAGTAGTGGTGGTGGCGGCATGGTGAAAACATGGAGAAGGAGATGTTATTTTGCCATTATAATTAACAATAACTTAGCTAACCTAATTAAAATCACTAATACTAATCAATCCAAATATAAGGGGTGATTGTAATTATACCATCAAAATATCCCTATTTTGTCTTATTAGGGGAGTCTCTCTAATAGAATTGGGGGTACCTAAAATAGCCAATTTAATTAGTGCACAAAGGATATGGCAACACAGGATTGGCCATTTTTTTTCTAATTCTCTTTAACTATCCTCTGGCGGTCCCCTTCTAGTGGCATGAAATTCTGACACCCTGTTAACAAAATTTTACAGTCAGGAAACAGAATATCCGAGTTAAATGAATTCCTGAAAAGAAAAAAAGGGATGAATCAATGGTATTTACTGCAAGTATTTACACAGGACATGTACATTCACTGTAATTAGCTATTCTGCTGTATCAAGGCTCTGACGTTAAGAATGGAGCTTATCCTCCACCAAGAATTGAGAAAACGTTATTATGGTTCTCCACATTAATAACCTGTTCTGTCCAGACACCACCACTACCAAAATCAAGAGTTCAAGACCAGTTCATGTATTACATGTGACACTAGCCTTGTAGCCAGGGCAGACTTGTAAGATATCATCCACAGGCTCATAGAGTAAATGCAAGATAAAAAGATGATCACATTTGAGGACGGATGAGACATATTCATCAGAAAAGCTTCTAATCTAACATATAAAGTCAGATGAGAATTATCATCTTGTTGAGCAACTAATCTCAATAATGAATATACCCGTTGAGACATACTATACATGATATTACCAATGTTCAACCGTCAAAATCTCTTGTTAACTGATGAATCTCAGCTTGCAAGAATATCTCTGTGCATCTACCGAGAAAGAAACCATCGGTGTAGGCACCTATCGAGCTCTCCAAAGAACGGCTTTTATCTATCTATTTAATTTACCTTATGACCTCCAGTGCTTTTATGTATAATGCAGTTGCTAACCTAAGATTTGTAAGAAATAAATTACAGATATTTCGTAGAGGTCACAACTAAATTAGAGATACTGGAAGTAGATTATGAGTAGGGTAAAGAATTGCCTTTGTAACATGTATTATTTCATTCTGTTATGGGTTTCAGCTTTCAGGCAACTATACATTTTCTTCCCAAGTACATTATTTACAGTGTATCAACACAATAACTATTGAAGTAATGAAACATAACGTTCTATTGTTCATACCAGTAAAACAGTAATTCAAATACTGATAAGAGAAGAAACACAGATACATTATTAGTTTATTACCTCAAACAGAAGTACAAGACTCGATGCCAGATCAACACCAAAGAGGAGCAGCTCCTAGAATCCTGGAATGAAGAATGGACAACAGATAGAGATTATCATATCGTTTATAGCTTTTAAACAATGAAATACATACAAATAAAAGAAATCAATTGCATTCAGAAGCAAGTGAGGACCACGAACAATGGGAGAACAGACAAACCATTTAACAAGAAGGTTAAAAAAAAAAAAAAAAATCAGATAAGGCAAGCACATAGCACACAATACCTGAAATGTTGCACTGCAAACTAAAAGTCTTCTGCAGATATTACATAATGAATAAAGAATTGCATGCATCTTTGGACATAGAAAACACCAAATTACAAGCATTCCTTGGACAAGAACATAGAAGAACGCCTGTTGTAACTACTCCGAATCTCCTTCACATCGGGGACAACAAGGCAGAAGGAAGAGAACAACAGAAAGGAAAGCAGTTTAAGCTTAAATCGGCAGAAAAAATATTCTTGCCGAAACGAAGTTTTAAGAGATGGATAACTGTAACCAATGAAATATGCAACCAAAAAACAAATGTGAAGGGCAATAAACGACAACATCTGCTCTAAAGGGAAAAATCAATTAAATTAATAATCAATGTCTAAATGAACTTCCATGGTACATAAATTACAAATTGAGCTGGTGTGAATGCACCAATGAGAGTTTGTTTTTCGGGACTTGAACCACACAAGATAGCTAATGATTTCCTACATTAAGGTATCATGGGATGGCGCAACATGCATAAACGTTCATCATCTTTCCACCCATTTCCAGATTTTGGTTGATACTGCAGTCAGTCCCCGACCTCCAAGGTTTCATACTATCACATTGGTAGAGTGCCTGTTTCCTTCGTTAACTTACCTCCAATGTCAGTATAGTTTATTCTGTTTGTTGTCTCTCTTAAGCTGTACCTTTAACTTCTTACCTCCTAACTGATAGCCGTTCATGACGTTTATTGCAGATTGGGCTGCTACGGGTGAATCATAACTGACAAAGCCTGCAAACAGAATATCGTTGGTGAATCTAATTCTTCCTTTTTGTTTTTAGTTGGTCGAACAACTCCATATGTATCATCTCAAACGTTGGGAGAGAATGGAGGGATATTTACCAAAACATTTGCTAATTCCAGTTGCCTTATCTACGAAAACCTTAGCACTCAAGACTCTACCAAACGTCTGAAAAGCATTCGCAAGCTCCGGATCTCCAAATTCTTGAGGAATGTGATAGATAAATAAATTGGCACCAGGTGGACCTGTAAGTAAACCAGCATATTAAAGGAAGGTCAGCAATGGAGAATCGATAAGGCCCTTAAAAAATAAAAAAAATATAAAAAAAAAAGGGAAAAAATAATCACCAACCTTCAGTTTGAATCCCAGAACTAGTACTGACGTTAGACGATGCTGCTAAGTTATTATTTGCAGTTGGGGATGTAGCATGGGAACTATTGTGAGACCCTTGATTTATCATTCCACCTGGATAAGACATGGGGTACTGAAGACCTGGAATAGAAGGATATCCAGGCCTTATATAATTGGCCGGAGAAAAACTTCTAGGTCCTAAACCAGGTGCAAGATCAGGTGATAGTCCACGGACTGCATTTCCACGGTTGACTGGTGGAACCATATTATGGAAGCCAGGTTGATTCTGCATATGTGGTAGTGGGTACTGCATGAGCCCATAAGTTCCAGGTGCCTACACACACACAAAAAAAAAGGACAAATTATAACCCAACTCTCATTTTTAAGTTTCATTCATAGACGGATTTTGAAGCAAGTTTATATAAATTGTGTAATATATTGCAAGGAAAGTAGTATGTCATGCAATGAGGGATCAATCCTTTCGTTAGCAAGGCAAATTCAAGAGTGATCATAATGAACTTAACCTGATACCCATATCCATTGTATAGAGGAAGGTGACCCATTGGCAAGGCCCCAAATAATGAAGGTTGTTGTGTCGGATCAGTATTAGGCACTCCAGAAGCCTGGGATTGAGCTTTCTGAGCTCTCCGAGCTTGCCTTTCCTTCTCTGTATCTGCCCACTTGACAACTAGTGGAACACTTGAACCCTACAAACAAAGCAATGTATAGAAACAACATTTTAAATCTAAAAACATGCCAATAGTACCCATCAAAAAGCAGAAAAATTCGGCACACTTAAAATTTTATAATATATCAAAACTATATCGCCGTACTTGTGGCATCGAATGCTAATATGCCATCTATTTTAATTCTACAGCGATTCTGCTGCAATCTTGCAAATCACGTTTGGGAACAATAGATCATCTTGCTACACAACCTTTTTTTTTTTGGCAAAACTCCAGGAGATTTCATTGATGAATGGAACACAAAAAAGTCTAATAAAAGGGGGGATATCAAACTAAAACTTAATTAAGCAAATCAGTTAGCTAAATCGGATCATGTTACACATCTTAGTATTAGCACACACCTCCATCTTATGCTTTCCGTTGATGGCCTCCAAGGCTGAAAGAGCTTGCTCTTTCGTCTCATACTTCAAAAAGGCACAGCCTGCTCAAAACAATAACAATGGATAAAGACTCTGTAAGTGAAGTTTTATATGACTTAGTTTATTTAAAGTTGCCAATACAGCAATACTGAATCCCTCAAAGGATGACAGCAGAGTAAAATGCAGAATGAAACATAAATTGCTGAAAGGGTGGTCTATATACCTTTGCTAGTCTGTTGAGAACCTCTCAGAATCTGTAAATCTTTAATATTTCCATATTTAGAAAATAAAGCGGAAACTTCAGCATCAGAGACATTCTTTGGAAGCATACCAACAAATAGCTTGTGTTCTGGGCAAATCCAACATAGAGAAAATCACAACCTAACCGAGTAACTAAAATGCTACTTTAACTTTATAAGTAGTGAGTGAAATGCACCAGCATGAAATACAAATGAGACCAGGCAAGTAAAGAGAATCCATCGGAGAGAAGAACAACATAATTACACATATAAACAATTCTCACACCTAGTCTTTCCAACTCGCCATCTGCATATTTCACTTGCAAGGGACTAGATGCCTGATTTAAATAGAAACAAGAGAACACAATTTAATAAAAGAAAGAAAGCAAAATGCTGACAAAAATGCTATAAAAGGAAACACAGTCAAAAGCGTAAGACTCTTATAATCAGAAAAGGCAATTGACCACCATTGGCTTTCTAGTTCCAACTTAGGAAATAAAATTTAGAGTTCCAATGAATACAAACCCATAGGAGTATTTCTCAATGAAGAAAGTAAAGCAGCCAACCAAGTGCCTATATTCAAACATTTCTATTTCTGGTAGGTAGATTTGGCCACTAAGTTTTGGAGTATTACATAAGGAAAACAAGCACTTACTTTTGTTTTCACTTTATTATTACAATTAACCTTTGATAGGGTGGATACCACATCTTGGATAAGAACCTTTGATCCAGTACATATCTTACTTTTTTGTGATTATTAGACTTGTATATGACATCTAACATGCTTTTGTAAATCACATTAACTTAAAACTTAAACTGTTTTCATGATGAAAATTCTAAGGAAAAAAAAATCAATCGTTGATCAAGCAGAATTTCCCAATCCCGGCTACACCATGACCATACACAGATTAATAGATTTCTAAACGACTTCCTTGTGAATGTGAAGATACCCGAGTCTAAATACTCAAATCAGCCTAATTCACTCTTTTCCATCCTATTTTCGTAAGTTCATTACGGCTTTTCGATTCTAATCTTAATTCTTAAAATGTAAACTTAAAATGTCATAATTGAACATATACACCCAACACTAATCAAAAGTCAACTTTAGGACATATTCTCCAAACCCTCGTACCTAACTATCAAAAAGGTCTTTGATCCAATTATACTCAATCCCAACTCAAACAAATTTCCACATCAAATTACTTAAGGTTCCAGCTTAAAAAAACTCATGCAAACTAAAAAAAGAGAAAAAAACACTAACCAATCAAATCGATTTCTCTCTATTACTGTAGTGATCTAAGTTCAATTCCAAAGTCAAGTGATTATAAGAAGATAAACAAAAATCAATCACTTACTCCAGGCAGCGTTCGTTTATTGTGACAAGCATTAACTGCTTTATCTGCTTCTTCTCTCGACGGACAGATCAAAAAACAACAACCTACACACAAAATTTAGGGTTTTCAATTACAACAGTTTCAGATCCCACATTCACGATCCACAAATTATACGATCACTTTGAATTCCCAAATATCAACAAACAAAAAATTTATAATAAATTCAAGAGTATTAATTAACAAACGAACCTCGTGAAGTTCGAGTAGTTTTGTCTTTAATAATGTTAACTTCATCAACCAGAGAGAATTCTTTAAACATAGTAATGAGTTCAACTTCTGTCATATGTTTTGGTACTTGACCAACGAATAATTTCACACTTTCTCCTCCTCCACTGTGATTATTATTATTTGTTGGTGTTGTCGTTGATTCCGCCATTGTTGCGTATTCTTTCTCTCTTCCCTTTGCTCTGAATTTTCTAACAAAAAATTTTTCAGTCGATCGATCTTTTGGAGTCTTCTTCTTCTTTTTGAAAATTTTCTGTTTGGATTTTAATTTTTATTTTTGTAAATTTTGGGGAAAATGAGTTTTTGGGAGGGTAAGATTGGGTCTAGATGATATTATTATAATTAAACGGTTATGTTTGCCCACGAAATGCTGTTTTAATTACAACATATGACATTGTACTTCGTTTACGTGAAAAACAAAGATAGGTGAATCTATGGTTTAGATTTGGTTGGATCGTATACAGGAAATGACAATAATGTACTTGTTTTTTTTGTTTTTTTTTTATAGTAAAGCGCCGTAATTTTGCTGAGTAGAGGGGTTTTGGATTAGATTTGAATTAAGGTGTGTATTAAAGTGGATGACAACCTTTTGGGATGTTTACGTGGTGAGATGTATTGTGGTATCTGAACCATACAATAGACGGGAAAGAAAGACAGTGTCCAAGGTTGATTGGGTTGTTTTTGTCCTCGTGAAGTCAAATTGGAAGGTCTTAGTGGGGTTCCTCAAATTTTTAGGCTCCACTTCAACTTTTTTTTTTTTTTTTTTTTTTAAAAATATATATTATTCATTAATAAAAGAGAAAATACAATGAGTTTTCAGGCCCAGGGGCCAAAACAGGAAGAAACTAAAAAACATAAAAAGGCTCAAAAGCCCATTACAACAAAGAAAACTATGGAAATCTATAATAAGCAAAGTCAGGCACTTCCATCCTCTTCAAATGGCTTGGTTTGCTGTAGAATTTTTGAACTTGACCTCTCTGCATCTTAGCTCCCTCCTTGGCAAAATGGTCAGCTGAAAAGTTAATCTCCCTGAAGACATGTTTGAAATGGATAGCCCTCATTGTACAACAGATCCTATGCCATCTTGCTATGAAATTCCAAGGAATGTTTTTCTTCATAAAAGCATATAGAGCAGCTTTGGAATCAGATTGCATAACAACCTGAAACTGTTCATTCTCAATAGCCCATTCCAGAGCTCTAATCCCTGCAATTACTTCAGCCATAAAATTTGTAGCATCTCCAATACCACCTGATTCAGCAGCAACAAATTTACCTGTATAATCTCTGACCAAAAAACCATATCATGCCCTTCCAGGATTACCAACTGAAGCACCATCACAGCATAACAATGGAACACCCACTTCAGGCAACTCAAAGAAACAAGCAATTGGATCATAATTTTTAACTTTTCTAAGAGATAAACCAAAGGTGTTAAGAATGGTTTTATCATATAAGCAATCCCACATACATCCTTTTAATCTCACTTCATTCTCCTTAATTCTATGTAGAATTTTCTGAATAACCTTATTGCTGTCAGGTTTATAATCCTCAAAGTAAATTTTATTTCTAATGAACCAGATTTCCACCGTAATAGAAAAAACAGCAACTAACCAAGTATTCTTAATGATAGTGCTCTTACCTTTACAGCAGGAGAAAATATCTTCAAAGGAAGTAGGAAGTTTGAAGGAGAAGATGCTTGTTATCCAGTTCCAGATGTATTTACTGAAAGAATATCTCCATAAAATATGATCTAAAGAATCTTGCTCACCATGACAGAAATAACATCTAGAGGCAAATTGGAACCCTCTTTTCTGCAAGTTTTCTTCAGTAGAACACACATTTCTGGCAATTTTCCAAACATTAGATGTTGTGGATGGATGAACACATGATTTCCATATCTTCTTGAAAGTCAGCTTCTCAGGATATTTTTTCCTGAATATATTCATAGCATATGATACAGTATTATTCCCATTATGATCATTAGACCAAATCATAACATCCTCACCTCCTTTAATAATTGGCAGATCAGAAATAGAGAAGAAAACCAACATTTCAACAGGTATACACCACTGACCATCAATGATGAGGTCACTGACCTTCATTGTAGAATGCTGCTTAATAAAAGAATTATCAGGAAAATTATCTTTGATTGGGTTTTCTGTCAACCATGAATCATGCCAAACAGAAATTCTAGACCCATCACCAACAATCCATCTAACATTATCTTGAAATTCCTGAGCAATCCACTTTAAACCAGGCCAAATAGAAGACTGCTTGTAATAACCAATCCATTTACCATCTTTATCTTTATATTTTGCCAGCAAGAAGAGAGCCCATTCATCCTTAGAATTTTCAATTCTCCATAATAATTTCAAAAGCAATGCCCTGTTAATATCTTCAAACTTTCTAATGCCCAAACCCCCTTCACACTTAGGTGAGAAAAGTTTATCCCAGGCTAAAGTCACTAATTTCCTGTCCTCAGCATTTCCTGACCATAAGAAGTTATTAACAATTCTTTCACAAGCAATGATAACCTTTGATGGCCATTTGTACACTGGCATGTTATATAGAGGGATACTACTCAGAACAGTTTGAACCAAAATAATTCTAGCCTGAAAGGAAAGAAGTTTACCAATCCAATAAGCTAATCTGCTCTGCAAAAATTCCACAAAATACCACAAATGTTCAGCCTTCACTTTTCCAGGCATAAGCATAATTCCCAAATACTTGTCAGAAAATACAGATATCTCCATATGCATCAGTTCAGAGATAAAAATTTTCCTAGCTTGAGAAGTACCATCAATAAACAGTTTACTCTTTGTAGTATTTATAATCTGACCAGAGGCATTTTGATAAGAATGAAGTACTGCCATCAAATTCTCCAGGCTTTTCTTTCCACCATCGCAAAAAATAAAAATATCATCAGCAAAAAATAAGTGAGAAGGATGTAACCCATTTCTCACCACCATAGGCATAATTTTGCCCTGCATAATCATTTGAGATAGCTTTCTACTCAATACATCTTCTGCAATAACAAATAAAATGGGGGATAATGGGTCACCTTGTTTCAGCCCTCTACCCACACCAAAGAAGCCTACTGGACCACCATTAACCATTATGGAAATTTTTGCAGTACTCAGTAAAGTATAGATCCAATTTCTGAAGAATAAAGAGAAACCAAAACTTTTCAAAGCTTCAATTAAGAACCCCCAACTAAGAGTGTCATATGCTTGTGAGATGTCTAATTTTATACCCACATTTCCACCCCTTCTCTTAACTGACATCTCATTAACTAACTCTGAAGCAAGCACAACCTGATCATGAATACATCTTCCTTTAAGAAAAGCACACTGTTGTGGAGAAACTATTTTATGCAATAAGGTGCCTAATCTTGTTGTGATGATCTTGGTGATGATTTTAAAACAAAAATTACTCAAACCTATAGGTCTTAACTGGTTTGCCTTTTTAGCACCTCTACATTTAGGAATGAGAATAAGGAAATTAGAGTTAAGGCCACTAGGAATATACTGACCAGACCAGCAGGAAGCAATTGCAGCAGTCAGATCATCTTTAATAATCTCCCAGCAAGTTCTGTAAAAGATACCAGAGAAACCATCAGGACCTGGAGCTCCATCAGGGTTGAGATCAAAAACAGCCTCTTTTATTTCCAATTCAGTAGGTACTTTCTCAAGCATTTTATTATCCTCTAGAGTAACAACATTTGGAACTGCATCAAATAAATCTTGTTGCAAAGTAACTGGTTGATGCTGAAATTTATCACTAAAATGCTTAATCAGGATATTAGCTATACCATCCTGAGACTCCACTTCAACTTTTCAGACATAATGGGTGTGAAATTGTGGATATAAAGGTTTTGCTCAGTTGGTTGGAGAATGAAGGTTGTTGGATTGGGAAAAAAAAAACATTTTTTAATCAAACTTGAACTAGCAGGGAGAGGGTCATTGTTAGGAAAATATGTGGGTTTCCCGTTTTTGGTCCATTCCTTGATAAGTTCGGTTACCTAATATAATTAGGAGTGAATTAGGAAAGGGTATGGGTTTCTTAGTT
>JAJJMA010043339.1:677-14005 GCA_023529015.1 Papaver nudicaule
TGGGGGGTCGTCCAGCTCATCCTCAAAACCAGGTATATCTTCGAGTTCCTCTTCTTCGGCTAAGAAGTCAGCTACTGCTTGGGCTTTGATGGCAGTTTGAGGTTGGCATTGTACTCCAAATTGTTTGATCTGAGCTCCCCACTTTGAGATCCTACCAGCTTTTTCAGAGTTTCCGAGTACTGAATCGATGGGCAGTTTGGTGATCACTGTTATGGGATGAGCGTGGAAGTATGTTCTCAATCTCTGAGAAGCAAATACCAGCGCCAGAATTATCTGCTCAATCTTAGAGTAACTCTTTTCGGCAGGCCCCAGAGTTCTACTGATGAAGTAGATTGGCATTTCCTCATCTTCCACTATGCGTAAGAGTACTGCACTGATAGAGTGGGAGGTGGATGCTAGATAAACATACAAGGGTTCATCTGGTTCAGGCTTTTGTAGCATAGGCATTGTTGCCAAATACTTTTTGACGTTGTAGAACGCCTCCTCACATTCCTTACTCCAGACCATCTTCTGGCCCTTCTTCAGGATGTTGAAAAAATGTTTGAGTTTGTCGGAAGATCTTGCAATGCAGCCAATCTTCCATTCAACCTCTGGACGTCCTTCCGAGTTACTGGTGAGGGCATTTCCGTGATAGCTCTGACCTTCTCAGGATCTACCTGTATACCCTCCTTCGTGACGATGTAGCCTAGGAACTTTCCAGAGGTGACCCCAAATGCACATTTGAGTGGATTAATCTTCATGCGAAATTTCCTCATCTGAGCGAAAATCTCTTCAAGATCTCTGACGTGATGTCTGGACTCTTTGCTTTTGGCAAGCATGTCGTCCACATATAGCTCCAGAGTTTTGTGAATCCAAGGTAAGAACATCTTGGACATCAGTCTCTGATAGGTTGCCCCTGCATTTTTGAGTCCGAATGGCATCTTTGTGTAACAGTACAACCCATTGGGAGTGAAAAATGCAGTATGCTCTTCATCTTTTTGCGCCAGAGGGATTTGGTTATAGCCTGAATAACCATCCATGAATGATAACAGTTCATTCCCAGAGGTAGCATCAACTAGTTGATCTATGCTCGGGAGTGGGAAGCTGTCTTTGGGGCATGCCTTATTTAGATCGCTAAAATCGATGCATATCCGTACCCCGGCGTTGTTTTTCTTCGGGACCAGTACCATATTGAAGATCCATAGTGGGTACTGCACTTCCCGAATGACTCCTTCCCTTTCCATCTTCTGAAGCTCCTTCTGGACTGCTTCCTGATATACTGGGGCGATCTTTCGTATTTTCTGCCTCACAGGTTTGACACCTGGATTGATTCGGAGATGGTGATGGCTTATGTCTGTGGGGATTCCCAGATGTTTGAGGCATAATTCGGGGTCGATTCCCGGCATATCCTCCATCTTCCATGCAAACACATCGACATATCTCATCAACATCCCTACGAGTTCTTTTTCAAGGTCTGGATCTAGGAGCGTCCCAATTTTGACCATCTTTGGTGTGCCTGGGCCTCCGATATCCACCTCCTTTGTCGGCTCAGACGTGTAGAATATAGGCTTCTGAGGACCTAACTCAGCCTGAGCCTTTGATTGCTATAACTTTCCAGAGGCATCAGCCATCTGGGCATCCTCAGAGATTTGGTGGACAGTCTTTTCTTTGAGTTTCTGGAACATTGATTCTAGGCAGGCTAGTCTAATGGCCTCCTCCTCTTCTCTGTCCCCAATTCCCTTGTTCTTGGCGATTGCTTGACGCATGACCCTCGCAGAGGTGGAACATTCGATGAACTCATCGATTTCCTTCTGGCATTCCTGCTCCAGAATCCTCTTCTTGGTGTTTTTGGGAGTGTTAACCATTTCCACGCAGTTTCTCACATCTACCTCTGAGCAGTATCTAGCTTCTCTGGGATCTCCCATAATCTCAGCTATTCCCTCTGGGGTGGGGAATCATAGTCGTTGATGGTAGGTGGAGGCAAATCCCTTAATACCATGAATCCACCATCTGCCCATGATGGCAGAGTATGGGGAAACAACGTCAACTACACAGAATGTCGTAGAGGTAATGATTTTTCCAGTGTGTACTTCCAGAGTTATTTCTCCTTTGGGCTTAGTGGAAGAGCAATTGAATCCGTATACCATGTAGGTTGAGGGGATTAGGCATTCATCTTTCAGACCCATCTTCACGAATGTGCTGTAGAACAGGATCTCCACGGAGCTTCCTCCATCCACCAGAATCTTTGGGATGCCCCACTGCCCGATCATCATGGTCACCACCAGAGGATCGTTGTGAGTCTTCCCATTCAGGGGTACCTCGGAGGCTGAGAATGAAACTGGCCTTTTCATCCATTCCTCTATAGGGAGTTCCAGAGACATACTGAATATCTCTTCCCCGTCTGCATTTCTCTTATGGATTCTCTCCAAAGAGTTCTGCCTCAGAGAGGACTCTGAGGGCATCACTATAGAATGGGAAATGGTGTTGCAGTTGAGATGTTGTGCCTCTCTGGGCATCTCAACCCTGAATATTTTTTCCACCGCTTTCGGGGCATTCCCAGAGTCTTTGGCGATGTACTTTTTTAGTTCTCCACTGCTCACTAGTTTCTCCAACTCTCTCCTTAAATGCCTTCATTTGTCGAGAGAGTGCCCATTCCATTCATGCAGCTCACAGTAATCCTTACCGTTCTTGCAGTAATCAGGTTGAACACCCTTTCCAATTGGATCCTCAAGGGGGAGCTTGCCCTTGATTTCCTTGTAAATGGTGGACCTCGGAGTGTTAAACTTAGTGTAAGTGGCGTCGTCAAAATCCCGTTTTTTGTTGTCCTTAGCTGATCCTTTGCCTCTGAATTCTCTGGACTTGTTCCTCTTGATCTGAGAGGTGGGGACAGTAGCAGGAGGCTAAGAATGAGTGATTTGGGGTTGTGGTTCCACCACGTTTTCCCCTCTACTCGTGTTCCCAGAGAGCAACTTGTCGTAAGTGCCATCCTGCGTTTCCTCTAGCACTATGAATTCTTCTTGTATTCTCCTGAGATCTCCCAGATTGTCTGGGGTTTCATTCCATAGCCTGACGAAGAGGGGATCCGTCTTGTTAAAAGAATTCTTGAAGCCAATGATAGCATAGGCGGCAGGGACCTTCCCAATCTCAGCACATAGTTTCCTCCATCGGTCAACTAGGCTTCTGAGGGATTCTCCCCTTCCTCTTTTGAGGACGAATAGTCGCTCAATTCCGGGTTTGCCTTTGTTGTTATGCATATAATTCTCTAAGAAGACCACTTGGAGATGTGCGTACGACGTGATTTTTCCTTTTTCTAAGGAGTTAAACCAGGTCAAGGCTTCCTCTTTGAGGCTCCCAGGAAATAATTTAACCTACGACGTTATGTCTTTTGGCCAAGGATGCAAGATGATGTGGTTAAGTTTGTTCGAGGTTGTAAGTTGTGTTGCACATCTAAACCCTCAAACGGGAAACATGGGTTGTATCTACCATTACCGGTACCATCAAGACCTTGGGAGAGTATTTCTACGGATTTCCTTGGTGGATTGCCGAAGACCAAGTCGGGTCATGATTACTTGTTCATTGTGGTTGACCAGTTCAGCAAGATGATTGCATTGATTCCATATACAAATAAGGTGACAGGAGCGGGTGCAACAAAGCTCTTTTTCGAGCATGTGTGGAAGCATTTCGGGTTACCTACCTCGATTATTTCTGATAGGGATAGTCGGTTTCTTAGTCACTTTTGGGATTCCTTGTGGAGAATGATGGACACTAGGTTGAAGAAGAGTACAGTTTTTCATCCACAAACAGACGGGCAGACAGAGGTAGTCAATAGGACTATGGTTCACATGTTACGGGGATATAATTCTAAGCATCCTAAGACTTGGGATGAGAGTCTACCATATCTACAGTTTGCTTTCAATAGAGCGGTTCACAGTTCTTCGGGAAAATCTCCTTTCGAGACGTGTTATGGCTACTTACCGCCTAGTCCTTTCGATTTGGTGTTTTCAAGTGATACAACAGTTCGGGGAAAAGAAGGAAGTGAGAGACAAAAGGCACAAAAGTTCTTGGAGAAGATTTCTCAAATTCATGCGACCGTTGAAGCACAATTGAAGAAGTCACAAGCCAAATACAAGGCAAAACATGACAAGCATCTTGTTCCTTGTAATTTTAGTGTTGATGACATTGTATGGTTTGAGTTAGGTAAGGAAAGGTTGAAAGGGGAAGGTAAGAAGTTGAAGCCATTGAGGTATGGACCGTTTCGTATTCTCGACCAGATTGGTGACAATGCCTTTCGTCTCGATTTACCACCATATCTAGGAATGTACTCGGTCTTTAATGTCGAATACTTGAATATGTTTGAACCACCGTTACAGGATGATGATGGGGATGACAAGATGATCTTACCGCGCATAGAAGACTTATGGTTTGATCGAGAGGAGCCGCTGAAAGAAGATTGCATTTTGGAGCGAAAAGTGACTAAGACACGACAAGGAGAAAGAGAAGCTTTCCTAATTGGATGTCAAGGTCAAGTTCCCAGCAAGGCTAAGTGGTTCAACAGGGAGAAAGGAACTCTCGAGATACCTAACCTCCATTTCTAAACTCTCACCGGATTTCGAGTTCTTAACGGGGGGACCCATGATACAGGTGTATCCTAGTCTCTTTAGGAACTTGGTCGACCTCAAGTTAATTGAGGGAAGAACTCTATTTAGGAAAGGATTCCTATATAGAGAAGGATTCTTTATAAAGAAGGATTCTTAGATTAGGAAATAGACTCCTAGGAGGTTTTAGGAAACCCAAACCACTATATATAGAGGTGCCTAGCTCATAGCTTGGACACCGTAGGCATCTAGTAAATCTAGAGAAGAAGTTTGTGAGGATTGAAATATAGGCCGTTGGATGACCTTAATCTCCTCGATGGAAATAGAATCGTCGATAGAAATTCTATCGACCTCGACACTTTTTGTATCTGTCGATGGAATTTCCATCGACGATTCTATTTCCATCTGACGTTGCAAAGTTAAAAATTTGCAACTTTGCAACGCCAAAACCAGTGTTTGCTAGGTCCATAGCCGACGAAAACACTGATAACTTATTTTTTTTGTGCCCCATAGGAAGCGGCCTTAGGCCGGTTCCAATGGACCTAGTAAATGTGCCCCTTTGCAATCCTAGGTGGACTAGCAAAGTCAAAATGGAACAGTGGGTATCGATGGAAATTCCATCGACAGATGGAAAAAGCTTCGTCGATGGAATTTCAATCGACGATGCTTTTCCATCAACCAACGGTAATAATTTGAATTTACCATTTCACTATAAAATGCGGTAAACTTGAATCCAAAATTCACACCAAAGTTTTCACTCTCTCTTTAGCTCTTTCTACCCTCTTCTGCTCTCTTTAGCTCTTTCTACTCTTTTTTAAAAATGGGAGAAAAATCCAAAGTTAATTGGTCCAGAGTTGTGGCAGAAGCCGCCGAACAAAGATACTGCGAGGGATACAAAAAAATAGAGGAATCCAAAAAACAGAAGGGAATTCAAGTTTTGGAAATTAACGAGATCAAGGTTCCAGCTAGAAAGCAAAAAAAGGTTCAAGCAAAAGGCAAGGAAAATCTCAAACCTCAAAATATGAAAGTGCAACCGAAAGGTAACTTGAGAATTATTAAAACTGGAAAAAATCCAGGACAAACATATAAAGAACGTATCGAATGGAAGTTGCTTCAGTTGAAAAAATTCAATAAGGATTCAAAGATAGTGAGAGAGCAACAAACTGAAGTTCCTGAAGAAGATAAACCAGTGTTTGAAGATGGGCAGAGATTTTTCGCCAAGTCTGTTTTTATGTATTAGATTCCTATGGAACCTAGAAAACTAGCCCCTTTATTTATTTAGTGAAACTATATGATGTAAAATATCTAAGAAATATGATGCTGCAAAAATTCTAAGAAATGCGATGAATGTTGGAATCCTTTCTATATAAACATAATTTTTTAAAAAAAACAATCAAATCAATCAAAATGGGTTCGCAGTATATAGAATCCGATGATGATCTTGCTCTTATCAATGATTTCATCTCCGTTCCTGTACCAGGCGCACAACAGTTTAGGCATGCAAGTTTTGGCCGGCATACGAGTTTTAGCACAAGAGTTAGAATTGGAAGGATCCTGAATGATTGTCGTATACTTGGAAATTATGTGTGTCAAGTCGCCGAAGAACAATGGGGATGGGATGAAGATCAAGTCGAAGCTTTGGCATCTGCCCTCTATAATGAAGAGCAACCAAGGGTGTTTGCATTATGGCGTTGCCACCGCGTGTTAAGACAAAGTCTACCTGGATTTTTCTAGAACAAACATCACAACCAAATCGGCTTTAATTGTGCGATAGTAATGTAATTGGGTTATTTCAAATAAACGATGTACTCGTCTATTCTATCCATGTAACTGTTGAAATCCTTGCACTGAAGTCGTTGAATGCGCCCATGATCAAATCCTCCTGCACATGCAAAAACATAATAGGTAATGGTACGGGAGAAACCACATGCAATCCATGTTGTTTTCTCCCCTACCTTTACCTTATTATGTTTTGGCATCAATACGATTCCCAAAAAACAATCGTGGGTTGAAATCCTAAAACTTAAGTCGTTGAACCGGCCGAACAAATCCTGCACAAGCAAAATCATCACATGACAATGGTAGACGATAAAATTTGCAATGCTTGTTGTTTTATCGTCTACCATTGTCACGTTGATGGTTTTGCATCGGTGTAATGCATAATAAAACAAGCCTTATTATGTTCTGGCCTAACACAGTCATTTATCTTGGTAGAGGTCAGCCACCCGTAGTAGCGGTAGTTCGACCTTTACCAAAGATAAAGGACTGCGTTAGGCCAGAACATAAGGCACTATGTTTGACAAACTCTTCTCATCAACCCACATAACGATTAACAAGAAAAGTTTTTAGGACACGGTAATGTCGTTCGTATTTGAATTTCTTTCCTTTACATCGTTGCCATTCCTTCAAAGTCCTCGCTAGATTTTCATCTTCGGTATCTTCCGGAAAATGACCTTTGATCAATCTCCCCAAGTGCATAAATTCATGGACTCTTAGGTGTATTTTTCTCCAACGTCACCACAACGTAGAGAGATCACGCACGACATTGGAAGTACGTCTATCTAATTTGAATTCTGCAGTGACAGTAGTCCACAACTGTGGTTCATTTACTTTAACCCGATTACGTTTCATATCGTTCGGGGTCGGATAGAAAATCATATAGTTTGTACAGAGACATAAATCTTCATCCCACGTAAACTTAGGACGAGGTTTAGGTGCATCCGGTAATGAATCTAGAGGATTTGCTGGTTTTTTCGGTGCAGTTTTTTTTTTAGATGACGAAGAAGAAGAAGTTGTGGAAGATTTGCATCGCTTAACTGTTGGGTTACCATAGTGTCTAGGAGGAGTGGTATACCATCTCTTAAATGGAGGAGGAGTGAATAAAGGAGGAGGTTTCGATGTTCAATGTAGTAGTAGTTATGGACTAATTTTCCCGTTATGCTTCGAAATTTAGGTGATGCCGGAGGAGTACCGAGTAAAACAAAATTTGGAGGAGAAGATGGTGGAGTTGAATATGATGTTAGAGTGGCTTGGGAAGATGATGGATTTGACATTACGAAATAAAATTGATTTATCAGATGAAATCGAGAGAAAACTAGAGAAATATCGAACTAAGTTGTGAGTGAATGAAGTGAAGGCCAAGTTTGAGTTTATATAGGATTGGGGCGTGAAATATAGGCCGTTGGATGACCCTAATCTCCTCGTTGGAAATAGTACCGACGATGGAAATTTCATCGAGGTCGACAGAATTTGTATCTATCGATGGAATTTCCATCGACGATACTATTTCCATATGGCGTTGTGTTGCAACGTCAAAACAGGTGTTTGCTAGATCCATAGTATGACAAAACACCCTTAATCTGGGGTTTTAGTGTCCCATAGGAAATGGCCTTAGAAAAACAAGAAAACAACTTCAAACTTCTTCCTTTCCACACCTCAACTGTGCATCTCTCATTCTCGCTCTTTTTATTTTATCTAGTCTACGTCTCTACTTCGTTTGCAGTACTCTCTCTATCAATCAAAAGTACAAACTTTGATTTTGCATATTCGAGACAAGACAAGACAACACAGTGAATGCGTGTTTGCCTTGGCCAGCTAAAAAGTGAGACAGACAATTCTGATTAAACAACAAAAAATTAAACGAAAACCCTTTACGTAGAGACTCTAGAGAGCAGAGAGGTAGAGAAGTAGAGAGGAGAGAGAGAAAAGGGAGAAGAAAAGAGAGGAGGAGCCCACAAAACAATCTAATGGTGCCCCTATAGATCTGAGGGTGGTGGTGGTGCCACGTCACAACACACAACAATGATAGACACACCACCGTTTGCACCATTTGAACAATCCGAAGAGTCCTTGTAAGTGGGATTTGTAGTAGACTTGATTTGGGTGATCCCACCATTGAATTATTTGGTAAAGGTAAATGGTTGTGTACAAATCATTTTTGATTCACATACTCCTTCCATTTTTTTTATATAGGCGGAGGGACCATTTTTTTTAGATTAAGAAAACATTTTTGAAGTCATAATTTTCCATGTTTTTTTCTTGTTTTACCCTTTGTCTTATTCCAAACACAATTACCTATGTGTTATTATTAAGGGTATAAATTGTAAAAAATAGTCTTGATACTTGTACTCCGCCTATAATTTGAAACATAGAAAAAAATCTTAATTCTGCCTATCTATTCTATCATATAAAGGGAAGACCCCTTAGTGAAGCTGTAAGTTTTTGTGACGATTTTGCCCCTACTTCAATAATTCACATATACACTTTACACAAATATGAAAGGTTATAACAGTAATTGACATTACAAATCATGTTTATTACCACTTTACCCATGTGTCCATATATTAAAACGTACATATTTACATTAAACATAGTAAGGGCATAACTGTAAGTAAACATTCACATTAGACTGATCCAGAATCATCCCGACGCTTCTCCATGGGATTTTTGCAGCTTCTTCTTCATCACTTTCGTCTCCATTTTTTTTTTTATATATATATATCACTACTCCCTAAAATCAACTTCTAAAATCAAAGATTCAATGCATTCAAATTCTTAAAAGAGATTTGAAGAGTTCATTCCACAAAAAACAACAACGAAATCAATTGATACTACCAGATCAAAAAAAAATAAAAAAATTACACAACCCACATCAGAAATCAGAAAACAGTAGATTTCCTTTATGGAGAGTTTTTTTGTTTTCTTAGGAAGAATTATGGAATTGATACAGTAATAGAAAGGAGAGTGGGAGATAAGATGAAGGAGAAGTACAAGTGAAAAAGAGATCGGGCGGAGAAAGATAAAGGAGAACTATAAAATTACCGTGCTACCCTTAACATTTTGAAACTCGCTGACAGTTGTTTCCCATAAAATGTGGTCACCAACAGGTGGAAAGAGCACAAATAGTTGGGACATCAAATTTGATGCTGTCAAATATAGCAAAAGAAAATTATACATCTGTGTAGAGTGTAAACTATTTAGAGAAGCCGTAAAAATGAAATGAATTGCGCACGCGCAAAGCGCGTGCCTCATGATCTAGTATAAAAAAAACGGAGGGAGTATTTGCTACTTGGGAATGATAACCGAGAGACAATCTAGGTGAAAATTGTGCGTGAAAGTAAAGGGTGAAGGATCCCATTCATGTTGCTCCCATCCCAATGCACTAGTCATAAGAGTATTGTTCGTCCGATCATGTTGCGGGATTTTCTCCTAGATTTTTTAGGTGTCAACATTGAATCATTGTTTGCTATTAGAGAAAATTATTCTAATAACCCTAATAATATTAGGGTTTATTATAAAAACCCTGGGGTTTTTATAATAATATTGAAAATTAACCGGAAGACCCTGAAAAATAATATTACCGCAAGATTACAGTTATACCCTCCCAAATAAATACTAATACACCCGTTACAGTTCATTTTATTCAGTTTTGATTTCAGTTTCATTTTCTCTCTCTCTCTACCGGCGAAAAACCTCCATTATCAACAAAAAAAAAAAACAGAAAAAACTCGCCATTAATCTTCGAAATCATCTTCAAGGATTTCTTTGTTTTCATTTTCTCAACCTGCTGCTGATTACAGTGAAAAAAGTTGATTACAGTGAACGAAAAATGATTTTTAGGGTTTGTTTTTCAAATTAGGGAGAAATCTGCCACAAACCAGATCAAGACAAACAAACAAGTTGAATTCATGTAGAAGAAGAGAAGAATGACGATCTGAGCGAGAGTGATTTTGAAGAACGACAAGCAATAATCGTTCACGAAACCGATCTAGCAAAGGTACTGATTTATTTATTTTAATTTCTTCTTATTTGTACTGTTCATGTTCTCTTTACATCTAGATCTGATAATTAGTTGTTTTTTTTTTGTGTTGAAGTGTTCATAATTTTCATGTTCTCCTCAGATCTAGATCTGATAATTTTTTTGTAGTGTTTTGTAATTTTGTTCATAATGTTCATGATCTCTTCACATCCAGATCTGATAATAAATTATCCAGAACTAGTATTTTTGGAGTTGTTCATATTGTCTTCACATCTGGATTTTGATATTTATTTTTTTTAGAAGTTGTTGATCATGTTCATGTTCTCTTCACATATAGATCTGATAAAATAGTTTTTTGAAGTTGTTCATATTGTCTTCACATCTGGATTTTGATTTTTTTTGTAATGTCTTATAATATTGGATTGTATGGTTTTAGGCTGTGCAGATCCCCTGCACATCTAGTTTTGTTTAGTTGTAGACTGTGCAGACCCCACTGCACATATAGTTTTATTCAGTTGTAGGTTGTGCAGATCCCCTGCACATCTAGTTTGTTCACTTGTAGACTGTGCAGACCCCACTGCACATCTAGTTTTGTTCAGTTGTAGACTGTGCGGACCTCCTGTACATATAGTATTGTTCAATTGTGTGTAATTTATTGATGTAATACCTTTAACACAAATCAGATGTGGATATACTCTTCACATCTATTAGTTGTAGCTTAGAGTTCCAAAAAATTAGATGTGAATATAATCTTCACATCTATTAGTTGTAGTTTAGAGTTCCAAAAAATTAGGTGTGCATATAATCTTCACATATATTCTCCCTCTTTTGGTTTAGTGAATATCCCCTGCACATTTTTTTTGTTTTGTAGTGTTTGATTGTAGTGTACTTGGGTAAGTATTGAAGGTGTGCAGATCCCCTGCACATCTAGTTTTGTTCAGTTGTAGACTGTGCAAACCTCCTACACATCTAGTTTTGTTCAGTTGTGTGTAATTTATTGCTGTAAGACGTTTAGCACAAATCAGATGTGCATATATTCTTGGTGATGTGTGGTTATAATTATAAGATTTTTAGTGAAGTAATTGATATTCATATGCTTTAGTTAATTTTTTTTTGTAGTGTTTGATTGTAGTGTGCTTGGGTAAGTATTGAAGGTGTTATAATATTTGATTGTATGGTTTTAGGCTGTGCAGATCCCCTGCACATCTAGTTTTTGTTGAGTTGTAGACTGTGCAGACCCCCTGCACATCTAGTTTTGTTCAGTTGTGTGTAATTTATATACCCTGCAATATGTATCCTTGGTGATTGTACATATGAGCTCCTGAAAAGATTGGAATTTTACTCAATTTTTCTTATATTTTCTTATGGAGATATGAGTACCTTGAAATATTGTCATGCTCAGAAGTGAAGATTCACACCGGAACTATACATTTACCACGCCGTAGTAAAAATGCTCAGAGATGGAATATGCTGCGAAGTCTTATTTCTCAAAGCAGGATAAGGAACATGGCTTCAGTCTGAGCTCGTTAACTGGAAGTCTGAAGAGCGTGAACATCATTTGTATATAATGTTGTTGTTCATCTTTGATACTATTTGTAAACTTATTGTTCTATAGATAATTAACGATAAGAAAGATTGCAATTATTTCATGAGTGTAACTATTATCTGCTCTTCTTCTTGCACTTGAATACATATGAAATGGGATCAGTACAAGGTCAAAAAACCCATCTGGGTGCATAACATCTGTACATTAAAAATTTTGTATGTAACATCATTTATTCACAACAATTTGACCAAAAAAACAAGTTTTCCACCAAAAACAAAATCCAAATAATCAGCACAATTGTGGCATTGTCGAAGCACAATTAAATCAAACTCTTTCTATCTCCTCTAGACATAGAAGAAGAACCATCAACAAAATTAGATGTGAATATATTCTTCACATCTATTAGATGTAGCTTAGAGTTCCAAAAATTTAGATGTGAATATAATCTTCACATCTATTTGTTGTAGCTAATTAGAGTTCCAAAAAATAATATGTGCATATAATCTTCACATCTATTAGTTGTAGCTCAGGGTTCCAAAAAATTAGATGTGCATACTGTCTTCACATCTGTTAGTTGTAGCTCAGAGTTCCAAAAAATTAGATGTGCATACTGTCTTCACATCTGTTAGTTGTAGCTCAGAGTTCCAAAAAATTAGATGTGAATAAATCCACTTGTAAATTAGATGTGCATATTGTCTTCACATTTGTTAGCTGTAGCTTAGAGTTCCAGAATCATAGAAGAAGAACCATCAACATAATTACTATGTCTAGGTCTCATGTTTTTCTCACCACCAAAAATTCCATTCTCATTTCCACCGCCATTACTATTATGATTCACACCTCCACCGATTCCAGATTCCAAATCCATCTTTAACTTTAGATCCAAATTTCTCAATATCTATAGAAGCACATAAAAAATCATCTTCTGCTCCATTGTCGAAACTAGTAGTGGTTGTATCAAATGGATCTGAAATTAGATCTAGGTCTTCAACAGTAGAAACCGAAAAATCAAAACAAAAAATCTCACTCTCATTTACACCACCAACACTGCCATCACTATTCTTATTCACACCTCCACCCAATCCATATTCCAAATTCATATTAAAAGTATCAGTAGGTGATCTAATAAATGAAAACTCACCGTAAACATCACTCACTTTCCATTTTCCTTCTCCCTGACAAAAAAGTTCCTAAATCATTCGTTATCTGTCATGATGTCATCCGCTCCTACTCTTCCAATCTCAAAACCTACCAGCAACAACAACTCACAACCATCTCAAATCGCAACACCAGCTTTCCGTGCCTTCATATCACATCTCTTCGATTCAGTCCGTCAAGGTTTCTCTCAACGCCGTCCATGGCTAGAACTCGTTGACAGGTCTGCTTTAAACCTTCCTGATTCCGTTTCTGAAGCTGCATCTCGTGTTCGCGAAAACTTTGGTTATTTCTG
>JAJJMA010043354.1:0-17229 GCA_023529015.1 Papaver nudicaule
TTATTCGTGACTCTGCAGGCAAATTCATGGCAGCCATGGCCTACTCAGACAGAGCCAGAGATGTAATGCAAGCGGAATCCTTGGTGCTCTTAAAAGCTTTGGAATGGATCAGAGATTTGCAGTTTGCTCAGGTAGTTGTGGAGGGAGATAATAAATCAGTTTTTGAAGCTTGTAATTGTTGTGTAGAAAACTTCCAGTGGGAAGATCAAAACATCATTCTTGATTGTAAGAATCTACTTAACAGTCTTGAGTGTGTGTCAGTGAGTTTTCAAAAAAGGTCTTGTAATAAAGTTGCCGATAAACTGGCAAAGTTTGCTAGGACTAGTGTGAAGTTTCAGGTCTGGTGGAATGAACCACCAAGTGTGATCAGTCAGCTCTTAGATCAGGAGCTTTGAGTCAGTTGTTCGTCTGTTTTTTCTTGTGTGCTCAGAGTCTGGTTCTTGTTTGATTTTATTAATAATATCTCCTTCTTCTTTGCTCAAAAAAAAAAAAAAATGATAGTGGCATACACAGATAAAGTTAAAGAGAATAATTGAGATGATTGAAGATCATCAACATCTTAATGAATTGTATCTTGAATCACATAAGATTCCCTTTTGAGGGGCTCTTTAACTTGATTATCTTGATAAGTTGTTTTACAATTTTGTAATATTATATGATTTCATTGTTATCTTATGAGAGCATCTCCAATGTTTGGGGTCAAGGCCATCCTAGGTGGGGGTCTAAATAACACCTTTTGCTATAAGGGCAGTTCCTATGGAACTGTCAAAAAAATGCAGTTTGCATGGCCAGGTGGAGGGACATACCTGTTTCGCCACTATGAAAAATGTGTTCAATGGCAGAATAATGGTCGAGCGGCCTATCTAGAGCCGAGCGACCTAACATCGCCGCCAGCGGCGTAACTTGAGTCGCTCGACCTAACATACGCCGTTGTCCAACGATTATTTCCTCCAACGGTCTTCTTCTCCTCCCCACCATAAATAGCTTCTTTACTCTTCATTGTTCTTCATTCTAGTGTCTTCATTGTTCTCTTCCTACTCTTCGCTCTCTCTAAAAATGCTTCGCAGCATGAATCCCACGAATCTAATAAAAAAAAATCGAAGTAATAAAAGGGATCCACCGGGTCTAGTTGATGTCCAAAATTGGAATCAAAATCCACAGGAATTCGAGCATCCACAACTGGTGTCGGGTCCAAACCTAGTGGACAATCATGTATCCACGAATCTTGAAAGGGATAAACCAACTAAATTACGAGACGGGATGACGGAATTAAAGGATTTGTATAGAAAGCTTCCGCCCATAATAAAAAAATAGGCTAATGAGATATCCATGGCGTGCATACTATGAGTTAGAATTGAGACGGTCCAACGTTACGCCTATTGAAGTTCTTCCCGAAAGGTGGTGGCCTACGACGCACACTTTCCATTTCGATGACGTTGAGAGAGGTAACTTTGATTTAATTTGTCATTTATTTTTCCAACAATATAAAATTAAATTATGTTGAAACCATAAATGAAAATGAATGTTAACAGGAATCACACCGCTTGATTTGTATTTTATTGGCGGCATTCCCAGTGGTGTTGGTGATACTATTCCTTTTGATCAAGATAAGTGGAGTGGCGACAATAGGTGGCATGAACATTTGCCAGGTTTTGCTTCGTGCCCCGACGTCGTTGTACCCTCAAGGCATAAAGACTTCAAATCTGGTGGACTATATGTGGCTGCTTTAAAGAAATGGCTGATGTACATTTTAAAGCATCATGTTGATGAGAGTATGTTTCACGAGATTGAAAGAGCTTTCTTGAAGTGGTTTCTTGGACAATTATTTTTTGCAAACGCCTCTACATGCACAAAGATTGGGTGGTTAGAAGCTTTTGAGGACCTCGAGGAAGCCCGAACTATGATTGGGGTTCAGCTATTTTGGTTGAACTATATATAGCCTTTGGATGTTGCATCGATTGGCGGGACAACTTTTAATGGATATCATGGCCTGTTAGAGGTATGTTAATATTTGTTCCAATCCTTAAAACTTTAAAAACTCTTTAAATACTATGCCCTTATTTCTGTTTTCGTATTTTCAGTATTGGTGGTATGTCAATTTCCAGATTGTTCCTCCCTTTATTAAAAACAGTGAAGGAATGTGGCCGATATTAACGTCGTACGTGAAGAGTAATCGGGCCAAGTGACATCCCACCTATAATGTTGTTTCGAAATCTTCATATGGTATTAAAATTCATTCGATGACCATATTCCATCTAGATGTAGTGGAAGTACCTTACGCTGATCAAAAATACTAGGAATGGTATCGTACGCAAGAAATCGATGATATCCGCAGGTATTCCAAGTCTAGAGTTATTTTTTGGAGTCCATGTAGTGAACGAGGTGTTTTGTATTTGGGAGAGAGATTGTTGTACCAGTTGGAGAATCAGTTATACAAAGTCATTAACCCGCCATAGTTGGAGGGTTATGTTGCGTGATGATTATGATACAGTGAGAGAGCATGGTTAGACTTACTATGACACACTTGTTAGAGAAGTTGAGAATGAGAAAGCGTACGTAAATTGGTTCAAATCGGTTTCAAAGCCCGTGACTGGTCTGAATAATTATCATTTGTACGGTTCGATTTGTCACTTACCAAGTTGAGGGAATCAAGTGATGTTGTTCCCAAACACCCTCCTCTAGTAGAACCATGTTCTATGACCTATACAGGAGCATCCTCAATCTACCGGAAATTCGTTGGGAGATGCAGAATATAACATCTGAGGGAGAGCGTACGACAATTCCAATTGTTTCGACAGCTGAGGAACGCGCTTACCCTTACAACGATGTGGAAGCGTCTCAGGAGGAGTTGAGGCAACAATGCAATGATTTTTGGTACCTAACTCAACAAATAGCAGGCATTCATCTATAGGTGGTGAACAATTGGAGGGATGTGTATGCTTTTAATTTCAGCAATCCCATTCCTTCACAACATTCCACACCAACATCAAGTAGATCTGTTCATCGGAGTTCATCTCACGACTCTGTTCATGAGATATATCCTTACGACTTTTTTCATGACAGATTTCCTTACGACTCTGTTCATGAGAGATATCCTCAGGTACTTCAAGAGACACACAAGTACATCCCGGTTTTGTTCAGCTTTCGTGCAGACAGCAAGAGGCAACTTTCGTGCTTGGAGCCAGTCCTCGAACCCTTTCTAGGATGTCTACCGTGTTGCACCACCGCAGGTGAGTACTTCTTCTTGGCAGGGTCAGGGACCCTTTACTCCTGGTTCTTCTACTTGTCAGAACCCAACCGGTCCAATTTGGCAGGGAATTTCCCCGAACGTGTATGCGGGTGGTATGGTACCTGGAATTTCGCCTAACATGTATGGTGGTGGTGGGATGATGGATCCAATTAACTCTTTCCTTGGACACAGTGGAGGGATGGGTGAGCTTGGAACTGTGCGTACCCTAACCGGTATGCCAATGTATGGTGGGCATGGTAGTGTACCAAGAATGCAGGGTGGTGGTTCTGGTTTGGTTAATCAACCGATTGATGATGATCCAACACAAGAACCGGATGATGATTCGAGTGATCGAAGATGTTTTGAAGTGGTTTTGAAGATGGTTGGGTGTGCTTGTATAATAGTTCATGTTTGAAAGATGGTTCGTGTAATGTAAGATGTTTTCGTAGTTGGTACGCTTTTTTATATTAGTTGTTTCGATGTAATGACTTTGTAGTATGAATCAAAAGTTTTTTAATCAATGTTCAAGCGGTTTTATCAATGTTTAATACCTTTTATTTACGAAAAATAAGATCTTCTAAATTTTAATACATCGAAGGGGGGTGCAACAAAAAAACAACAAAAACTACTACTAATAATAATATTAATATTAATACCACATCGTTTGAAATTTAGTCAAGTTGATCAATGGAAAACGGGTTATATTTTGGGAAAACCATAAGAATGGTGAAACACCTAAAGTAAGGGAACACTTGACCTCGCATTCTTTCTCAGGCTTCTCTCGTTGCACTTAATACAAAGTCATCTTCTTCGCCTTCTAGTCCCCAAAAGTCTACTGCCCTGGTTAAACACACAAAATCGTTTACAACTTTGTTTATTTCCCCCTATCGAAATGCTAACGTATTCCTACCACGACGATTTTGATTCTCAGTGGCAATGCAAAACCTATCCAATACCCCGTCCAAAAAATTATAGTTCAACACACCGTTGTTCGCATGATGAGCGGGAACAACGACTTCCCATTCTGATACAAAACTTCTACAAAGCCATTCATCTTCATCGACAGTGAAGCTTGGTCGAAACAGAAACATCTTCTCGTTTAAAAAATAACTATCCGATATGAACCTTGAGTGAGTGGGCAACTAAATGAGAAGTTGTATTTCAAATAAATTCGATATGTTCTTATTTATAGAGGTTTTTAGGGGAAGCAACTAGTACCGAGCGGTCTCTTTTTGCCGTCAGCGGCTCAACTGGGGCCGCTCGGCCTAACTAAAGCCTGGCAGCCTAACAACAACCGCTCGGTTTTTCTTACGCCTCACCCGGTAAACCAACATTAATATTGGTTTGCCAGGCCATTTTGGTGGTTTGCACCTCTCATAGTGGCACCAAAAAGGGAAAATTCCTGGTTTGTTCACCCCATAGGAATTGCCCTAAGGTCATCTACATATGGACAAAATAAACAAAAATTAGACCTTTCTACCTAAAATCCATCTTCAATCCCCAAGGTCTTATCTAACCAATGTATAGAGACAAACATGATGATGTGGACTAAAAACAAAGGTCATAGAGAAGGTGTTATCTAGACCTTCTCTTTCACCCTCACTTAGCCATGTCATCTTTGTCCATGACCTTCACCCTTTCATTGGAGATGAAAGTTTGGTGAAAAAAGCTGTTAAATCCTATGTGTCATGCTTTTTTATAACCTCCACCCCATGCATTAGAGATGCTCTGAAATTACGACTGGCATTTTTAAGAATGTTGATGATCTCTTGATTTTACAATCAGATTAACATTTAAAACAATAAATCAAACGAAGCTTTCATAGGTACAAGAAATTGTATTCCACTAGTGTTATTTTATAAGATAAAATCTTGAGCAGCCATTTAATAATCTTGCGATCTATAAAATTGTCCATTTACAAAACAAACATGAAGTTCTTCATGAGCAGAATGATCGAAAACGCAACTTGATTAATTGATGGTTTGGACTACGAGCGTGTGAAAGAAGTGTGTATTACGAAGGTATATTGGTCCAAGTATAATAAATTTAACGAGTCAACCTAGTTAGCGAGTTGGTAACGGTTTTTGTTCTCCTCTAATCATGTTTTGCTCTCCCTCTAATAAAAATCTTAAATATTATCCGCAACAAAATTGATTTGTGTGTTATGATACCGCTGAGAATGGCTCTAATTTCACGGGGGTCCTGCCTATTTACCACATCTTCCAAACACTTGTTATTCAACACTTATTATTCAGCACTAGTCACTCAGCCAATTCTATATTTTTCTTTCTTTTTGCTCGATAAAGATATAAATTTTATACAGAAAGGAATAAGAATACAAAGTTCAAACCAGGACAACCAACACTGAGACAAGCAAACTAGCTAGAAGACCCAAACCCCTGACCCCAAGAACAAAAACACATACGTTTGTGAGTAACCAGAAAGAAATGGCGCCACTCAACAATTATACCAGAAGTGTCGATGCCTTTGAAACACATAGAGATTTTCGCCCACTGAAACGTTTCAATTTTAATATCTCTGATCGCATATGGTATCTTGAAAGGTTTATTCAAATAGATAAAAGAGTTTCTCGCTTTCCAAACCCCACATGATTGCGGCAGGCAATCTATTCCAAAGTTGTTCATTGTGTATCAATAGTATGATCCTTCCAACACAAAAGCGCCTCTTTAACTGAGTTTGGCAAAGAAAAATGCATATTGGCACAGGCTAAGAAATAATCCCAAATTGATAGAGTAGCAGCGCAATGGAGAAAGATATGATATGAGGATTCATCAACAGAATAGTAAAGCTTACACAATGAAGACTGATTGGTAAGAAAATTCATCTTGTATAAGTTGTCCAAGGTAGGCATCTTGCTCAACGTAGCTTGCCACATAAAAAAAAAAACATTTTTTTTAGGCCAAGCTCTTTATGTGGCTTCCCAATGGAAAATAACAAGAAGGGCCTGAAGGAGAAATAACATTTTCATAAGTTGCTTTAACAGAGAAAATACCTCTCTTGTCACCTAACCAAATGAATTGATCATCTTCCATGGGCCGGGTTAAGACTAATATTGTCTTGCATGGGGAGAAGCGCATCTAACCCAACAATTTCAGAACATAAAGTCTTATTCTTTTCATATTTTGAATTGCCTAAGCTTGAAGAAGTCATCTGAGAGAGAATAAATGTTCCTCTAGAGGCCAAGAATAACACCATGCTTGTCCAACTGTTGTTTAGTCCTCCAACCAAGATAAACGGAGCCATACTTATCTTCAATCACTTTAAACCATCGAGCTTTTGGTTCCTTACCCAATCTCCACAACCATTTTTGAAGAAGACACTTATTCATAGATTTTAGATTGTTTATACCCAACTTTGAAAGGCTTGCACACATTTTACCACATTAGAAATTCAATTTAAATTTAATAATGATTATTATCATTCATGTTAGTTTATCTTCTTCTTCCACGGTGAATTTTCTTTTTGTTAGAAGACCATTAAAAACCTTAGTTGGAAACCTAGGTTAAATTTATGTTTTATACACCAAAAATATTTTGTTCCTTTATGTTGTACCACAGACGAATTAATCGGTGGTTAATTTGTAAATGATTATTGTGGAAGATTCCATTGTTGAAAATCTAGGGCAAAACATCTGAATCTTATAAGATGGATCGAATATCCAATAAGATTATATCGATTCTTTGATAACACATTTAGTTAACATGGTTAGTAAGTTTTTCAACTTGAATGGAAGACATTTCGTACGACACTTTGGTCACAAGTGATCAAGTCGATTTACTAACAATCAGTCAAGCATTAAGTTAATAATATCTTTTCAGCTCAAAGCAAAAGATAATCTGGAATTGTGTTGTCTAGATGGCTAACCTTTTTATGAAGGATAATAAGTACGTTGTCCTCAATCATCTTCAAATCTTCAGTTAATCTTTTAAATCATACAAGCCATCTTCTACATCCTAATGAAGTCTGACTTTAATAAACGTGCTCTAGTGAATGAGTCTTGATGATTAATTATGATAACTAGAACTTGACATACCAACGCTTACTGGGTTCAACCGAGCAATGTTGTAACATCTATCACACCAGCACAATTATTTTCTATCTTGAAGAAGGTATGTTTAAACACGATTTATAGCTTCGTCTTCTTCCTTCTCTCTATTATTTTTTGATCATTTCATGATAAGATCAATTAAATCCTAAACCCACATATTGAAAGGAATCACTTAAAGATCCATTGATGTTTCTTTTGCTTGCATGTTTACATGTAGAATAGAATCAAGAAAAGATGATATACACGGTGGTGGTGACGCTAATGGAGATACCGCATGTTGAGATGAAGTTCTTGAACAAGAAATTAAGAAAACAAAGGCACACATAAACAAAGAACTCTTTTAGGCGGGTCTGTCAGTGTGTACAATAGGAACTGATACACCGTAGTGCAACTGATATCATGCCACAAAAATAACCGTGGCTAAATTCGTGGAAAATACGATTTGCCACATAAATAGTTGTTACGGATGATAGAGCATGGCGAATTTTCTTTTACCGCAGTTTTATTCAAATAACAACCGTTTATAACTGTGTTAATTATGATAATTTCCATACACGTACCGTACGTAAAGATCAATATGGAAAATGAGTTAGCAGTGGACCTTTCGAGAATATTCACAAGTGGGGTCAAAAGGTCCACACTTTTTATTTTCATGGTCCGGATAATATGAAAAATTACCGTGATATATATGTACACAGTATATGCAGCCTTTATCACATACTGTACATACACTTACCCGTGCGTTATGACACCCGTTTCACTATTCATCAAAAAATCTTCTTGTTTTAGGCCTAATTATTATTTTATTTTTATTTTTGCTACAAGAACAGCAAACAAGGACTGCTTCATACTCTCTAACTCACATAACTCAGAAATGCAAAAGGGGGGGATGAGAAGATAACCACCAAACATTTGAATGGTTAGATAAAGCATCATGTGCCAATGTATGGGCCACAGCGTTCCCATCTCTTTGATTGTATTCAAACTTCACTTCGTCAAGCTTCCTAGCTTTCGTTTTAATTTGTTGAATGATGTGTCGCACTCTCCACGGAATAACATTGGTCTCCTCCCTCACCATCATGATCACCTTCTCGGCATCGCCCTCGATGATGACTCTCCTAAGATTGAATAAAAGCGCAAAGTCAGTGGCGAGTAGAACAACTCTTGATTCGGCTTCAAGCGAGCTATGCACAGTATGACTTTCGGTACCACTCCCTTGGAACCTGGATTGGGAGTCTCTGGCTACAACAACCCACCCAGCATTATAATTATCAACTGCTGCGTCAACATTGATTTTGATCCAATTATCTTCCGGTGGTTTCCAAGTAGCAGCAGCTTTCTTCTGTAATAAATGAGGCATTTCAACTTCGTCTTCGGGGAGGAGCGGGCAAGAATAAGAGAACCAGAAATGAGCCTCTCTAATAATCCCGTTAATGGAGGCGTCATGGTTGTTAAAAAATTTATCATTCCTAGCTTTCCAAATAGCCCAAAGAACACAACTACCCATTCTGAATTCCCTGTAGTCTCCCTTCTTTTCCAGCCATTCAAGGATCACCTGCTTGACGGACATGCCCTTGTAATTCTCAGTTCTTCCCCCCATCTGAGACCCAAAGAAAACTACCTTTGCCATAGGGCATTTAAGAAATAAGTGGTCTTGGTCTTCAATAGCTTCATTGCAGATTCTGCATTCCTGGTATATACCTTTAACACGCCTACCAATACTCTTGAACAAAGCCAAGCCATCATTTAAGATTCTCCAAATGAACAGATGAATGTTAGGAGACAAATTAGTTACCTTCCAAAAGTGTTTCCATAAAGGGTTGTGATCACCAACGGAAGAAGTGCTAGCTTGTCCGATCTTTAAAGTCTTTATAAAGGATTTGGATGAGAAAATGCCATTGGGGTGAGGCTTCCATAGGAGTTTATCTTCAATTTCTTCTTCAGCATTTGGAAGGTAGGTGCCCAGAATCGCCGCAACAGATTGATCTTCAAACAAATGATGGATTAACTCAGTATTCCATCTATTAGGTTGCTGAAGAATAAGGTCCCTCACTTTGTGAACATTGCCCAACTGGATATTCTCTTTGAGCTCAGGAGTGGATTACAGGCCATTCAACCATGGATCTTTAGTAATACGGATTCTCTTACCATTACCAACAGCCCAAATGCAATTCCCTTTGAAGTCCTTTCTACAATCAATAATAGCTTTCCAAGTGGAAGAGTTTATGTCGTTTGATTGGGCCTCCCATATAGATTTCCCTTTTAGGTACTTAGCCTCCATTATCTGCGTCCATAAGCAACTTCTGTCTTCAAGTAATCTCCACACAAGTTTAGCAATTTGAACTCTATTTAGATGAGTGAGAGATCTGATTCCAAGCCCTCCCATCTCTTTGTCTTCGAGAAATATCGCCCAATTGATAAAATGCATCTTCTTTGTGTCGTGGTTGTGACCCCACCAAAAACTCCTGATGATACTGTCCAGCTTTTTAATCACGCCTACCGGAAGGAGAGTGGTAGCCATGTAATAGGGTGGAATAAGGCCGAGCACCTGTTTTATGATTACATTTTATCCGCATGATTGAGAAAGGTTCCTTTCCACCGTGCAAGCTTAGTTTCGAACTTTTTAATTAAAAAATCAAAAGAATTAATTTTGTGAGCCGGTTTAAGAAGTTGGTACCTGTGGATGACCCAAGTTCATTATGACCTAATGGGCTTGATACATACTTAGTTGAGTCTATCTAGTTGGGCTTGGGTCTAGACATTTTGGATGTTTAAGAAGTAAGGAATGGCAATTATGTTAATAAGTAACCAAGAGGACACATGGCAACCCAAGAGTAAAAGGGAGTCTCTATAAATAGGACCCTAAAAGGATCATTGAGGAGGCTTCTTTGGAGAGAGAAAGATAAGACTACACATTTGAGAGAGAAGGAGAAATGAGATAAATCGGACTACTACCTCTGTGACTCGGATCGGATTGAGAACATCACCCTATTTACATTGGCGACCACACCGGGAGACCGATTTCGAGTCCAGCGGAATGCAACCAGCGCTAGATGCAATGAGCGCGCCTCAAAGAAGAGCAGAGCGAGTCCCCATTCCAGGCGAGGATTTTGTCCTAATAGAGCACGAGCCAGTGGACAGTGATACCGACGATGCGCAGAGAATTGAAAAGGTATCTGTAGGGATCGTGGACGCACCCGCGACATCGGCGCAGGGGGGCAAGGGAATTACACCATTTGCCGCCAGTAACGCAAAAGACACGAGTTTGGATGAAATGAGACAAGAATTCGCAGCGCAGGCGAAAAAACAACAGCATTTGATGACGCTAATTAAACAGAAGGAGGGCGCGTCTTTGCAAGAAGATGCCGGACCGATCGCCGGAATTTTTGATGAGCCAAATTTGGTCGGAATAGCTGCCGGAGGAACAAAACTCACGTCCACCAAAGGCTTTCAGCAAGAGGGAGAGGGACCCAGCGCACCAATTGGGAAGATCTCGGAGGAGGACCTAGCCAGGTATATTGAAGAGCATTACCGAGTGGCAAAGCAAGACCACGGGTATAGTTCTCTGGAGCCCCCTTATACGAAAGAGGTGGTTGCTTACAAGTTCCCGCATGACTATACATCGCCCAAGTTCAAGGTGTACACAGGGCAGGGGAACGCTCGAGAGCACTTGAGTCGCTTTCTCTCGGCAATGAATCAGCACGCAAAGGACGGAAATCTATGCTTGAAAGAGTTTTCGAAATCGTTGTCCGACGTCGCATACACATGGTACGACAATTTGAAACCAGGAAGTATAGCGACATGAGAGGAAATGGCGCGCCTATTTCTCAAAAAGTTTTTCTCCGCAAAAAGGCGAGTGACATCGGTCGATTTAGCACGAACAACTATGGGAGTCGATGAAGACCCTATGAAATACATCACGAGGTTCCGGAGCCACGCACTCGAGTTAAGCGAAGAGGTACCAGAAGACAGGCTGGTTGAGATCTGCGTCGGGAAAATAATCGCCACCTTACGCTTCACCTTGTCCAATTTCCAATTCCAAACCTTTGTAGAGTTAGAAGAGGTCGCGGCGCGGTTATCAGATTGCCTTGGGATCTTTCAGCAGGCGAAGATGGAGCAGACGTGGTACAACTCCGTTAACTCATTAAGCGCGGCGATTACTAGCAGTGGACCCGCTCCGGGAAATATGCGACAAGCGCCCTTCCAGCCATATCAAGGCGCCGCACCACAGGGAGCACGAAGTGGAAATAATTCTAACAGTCAACGTCCTATCCCAGTGCCCATACCTTGCACAAAAGAGCAAATCGAGAATCTTGTCGATCAATGGGCCGCTAATGGAGAAATTAACTTACCACCCGCTGTCGTAGACATAAATACAGTCAACAAAGCTCATGAACGATACTGCCACTTTCATAAGGGTAAACCACTCGACCCTTGATTGTTATGGGGTACGAAATGCATTTTGGAAGAAAGAGAGGGCCGGGGAGATAGACCTCGGATGGCAACGAATAGATAAGGATCCCTTGCCCAACCACAACGTCATGATGATTTCCCATGACCCTAGGGACGAGGGGTGGACAGCATGGGAGGAATCCAAGGAGGAGGCGTGCGAGTTGTCCGCTGGAAGACAGGATTTCGAGGGGACCATAATGTCGCTTTCCAGTTCTCCAAAACCGTCATCGCACAGCAATTCTTCGACTCCCTCGGTTTTAGCGAAGACCAGGTCAGGGAGGCATCTCAAGCAATCGTTGCCATAGCGGCAGGCTACCAAGCGCTATCAAAGGGAAGGATTACTTTTGATGATAGCGATATATGTATCCCGGGAGAGCACCTACGCCCCTTGTATCTCACTGAGACGGTCAATAAGCAGCAATTAAGAAGAGTCTTCATCGATGGAGGGGCGTCACTGAACCTTGTCTCAGTATACACTCTGGATTTACTAGGAATATCAAGAGAAGATATCAGAGAACGAAAAACAGTGGTACGCGGCTTCGGAGGTCACACCCAAGAGGCAATCGGGGTAATATGCCTCGCTGTGTCCATCGGGCCGATTAAAGCATCAGTGCCTTTTCATGTGTTGGACGATCACACTTCGTTTCACCTACTTCTAGGGCGCGGATGGATACGCGATCACCATGTCGTGGCATCCACCAATCATCAATGCATCAAGACTAGCATCGGGGGAAGGGAATACAGAGTACCAGCCACGAACAACCCTTTTGGTCCTGAGGAAGCATATATGGCGGAAGCAGTTTTTTATCAGCCAGCGGGGCAGGGAGAAGCGGCTGTAATAGGTCTTTCCCGAACGATCCCTTTACCAAAGTGGGAAGAGGAGAATAAAGTTTCGGTCTTTGATCCCGCTCGTTTGGAGATACCTAAAGAAAAGAGGAAGGTTGAAGAGAAGGCATCTGTGTTTAACGCCGAAAGATTAGGGGCGCCAGCAGGTAACAAAAGGCCAAAGATAGGGTCAGAGTCTCGTTTTCACCGCTTCACCACTCAGGGCGGAGGGCACATTTACAGATTATAGCAATCAGCGGAGATGCTGCCACCCGAGCAATTATGTGAAGCATCTACAAGCCAGGTGACACCATCTCCCGATGAGGAGGAAGAAGTGACGGCAGAGTCACTACCAGGAACCCACAGAGATACCTTCGTTAGACGAGGTAGAAGAAGTAGACATTGGTGATAAAGAAGAAAGATTAATCAAAATTAGCGCGTCCCTCGGAAAGGAAGAGCGGAGAAGAATGGTCGAACTATTAAAGGAGTATAGAGACGTTTTTGCCTATACATACAGCGAGATGCCAGGATTGGACGCGGAGTTAGTTGCGCACTCTCTAGACGTCCTCCCTTACGCGCGCCCCGTAAAACAAAGAAGTCGTACCTTTCATAAGGATGTGGCGCTGGCAATAAAGGAGGAAATCGAGCGGCTAGTGGCGGCGAAATTCATCAAACCCATAAAGAACGCGCCATGGTTAGCTAACATCGTACCGGTAATGAAGAAAAATGGAAAAATCCGCTGCTGTGTGGACTACAGAGATTTGAACAGAGCCTGTCCAAAAGACGAGTTCCCCGTGCCGAATATCGACATGCTAGTAGACGCGACTAGTAACCACCAAATGTTTTCATTTATGGATGGTTACAGTGGCTACAACCAGATTAGAATGGACACTGTCGATGCACACAATACGGCGTTCCAAACACCATTCGGATGTTTCTATTACGAGGTAATGCCCTTTGGGCTGAAGAACGCGGGGGAAACTTATCAACGCGCCATGGTTTCTATTTTTCATGATTTGATTCACAGGCAAGTTGAAGTATATGTCGATGACATTGTGGTCAAATCCCGGAAGAGGGAAGACCACATCGACCATTTGCGGACGGTATTCGAGCGTTGCAGACAGTACAAACTTAAGATGAATCCCCTAAAGTGTGATTTTGGGGTCACATCGGGCAAGTTCTTGGGTTTCGTGGTTACCAGCACGGGAATCCAAGTGGACCCAGGGAAAGCGCAAGCAATACTTAGTATGGACAGCCCTTCTAACATACAGGAGCTCCAGAGTTTCTTAGGGAAAATATCTTATATTAGGCGGTTCATACCAGGCCTCGCCCAGATGATGGCCGCTTTTACCCCATTGCTAAAGAAAGGGTACGCATTCCAATGGGGGGATGTCCAACGGACCGCTTTCGATAACATAAAACGATGCCTGACTTGCCCACGAGTCCTTCGCCCCCCAATACCAGGCAAGCGGCTGCATCTCTATCTAGCATACACGACCGAAGCGATAGGAGCGCTCCTCGCCCAAGATTTGGGAAATGACCAGCTTTTCCCTATATATTACGTGAGTCGCTTGCTGAAGAAAGCCGAGTTGAGGTATCCCCGCATAGAGCAAGCATGCCTAGCTCTTATTTATGCAGCTCAAAAGTTAAGGCCATACCTTTTGGCACATCAAACGGTGGTGGTTGCCGCAGCAAATCCCATGGTTTATCTAGCCGAACGCCCATACTTAACTGGACGAACCGCGCGATGGTCCCTCCCGCTGTCGGAGTTCGGGTTATGTTACCAATGACCGCGAGGCGTCAGGGGTCAAGCGATCGCAGATCTTTTAGCCGCGTTCCCCGGAAGCGACGAGACTGATGTTTATGAGGACATCCCCGGGGAAGTAGCAGAACTAGAAGAAGAAGGTGCGTGGGACATGTACTTTGATGGATCGTCGTATGGGACATACGGAGGAGTAGGCATTGTGTTCGAAACACCGTAAAAGGAGCTATTATCGTTCGCTTTCAAATTAGACTTCGCTTGTAGCAACAACATGGCCGAGTACGAGGCATTCCTAATAGGACTCAAACTGGCGGAGCAAATGAAACTCCAGCGACTTCACGTACATGGTGACTCAAAATTGGTCATGAGCCAAGCAGGAGGGGAGTTCCAGGTCAAAGAAGAACGGCTAGCACCCTATCGCGCGGAGGTACAGGAGCAGATGGACAAGTTCGCCCAAATAGAATTAGGGCACACTGGAAGAGCCATGAACAGACACGATGACGCTTTGGCAACACTAGCGGCGAAAATCAATTTGAATGGCAAAGACGAAGGATCGATTACTGTATACAGGCAAGAGCTGCCTAGCACGTGGTTGCGAGAGATGAAATTTGAAGAAGAAAACGATTGGAGAAAGGGAGTCATGAGAGAATTCAGCAAGCCAAAGGAAGACAGATCGATGTTATTCAAAAAGTTGAAATCTTTCGTGGTCATCAAAGGGCAGCTGTACTATCGAATGGCAGGGGGAGCTCTAGCACGGTGCATAGGGAATCAAGAAGCAATAAACCTCTTGGACAAAGTCCATCAGGAAACTTGCGGACACTCAGGAGTGGTTCCACTATACAGGAGGATACAAAGGCAAGGGTACTACTGGCCTGAGATGGCAACACAAGCCGCGACTCTACAAAACAATTGTACGGAGTGCCAAGCGCCGCCGCAACCAGGGGAAGTTTGTACGATCGAAGAGTTGGACTGGAGGCAGCCCTACATAAATTATTTAAGGAACGGATCACTCCCACAATGAAGAAGCGCGAACAGTAATGACCAAAGCGCATGAGATGGAACATCAAGGAAAACGTAAATTATTCATACATGTTCACGACGGTGGATACTATTGGCCCACCATGGAGGCGGACACGGCAGATTTTGTGAGAAAATGCGATATTTGCCAACTTCACGGAAACGTCATTCAAGCGCCACACAAAGAATTACATAGCGTAGTTGCTCCATGGCCTTTTCACAGCTGGGGTCTGGATTTGATTGGTCCTATAAGCCCTCTATCTTCTGGGAGGCACAAATATATAATCACGGCCACGGAATACTCAACCAAGTGGGTAGAGGCGGCGCCTCTACGAAACTACGAAGGAGAAACCGTCGCCGCGTTTATCAAAGAATACATCATTTGTCGTTTCGGCGCGCCAATGATCATTCACTCAGACAACGGCACTTCGTTCATTAATTAGAAGGTGGCGGATTTGTTGGCCAAATACCATATAAAGCAACACGCGTCAACTGAATATTACCCACAAGGAAACGGATTGGCAGAATCCACCAACAAAACGCTGCTCAAAATCCTGAGCAAAACTGTCCACGACCATCACAGAAGCTGGCATGAGCAATTACCTTTGGCTCTATGGGCTTACAGGATCTCCAAGCGGAGCTCAACAGGAGTATCTCCTTACTCCTTGGTATATGGAGAGGACGCCGTCCTGCCAGCGGAAGTAGCGGTACCGTCAGCCAGGGTGGCGATAGCTAGCCACGCGGAACCCGATGATGTAAGCCGAATCGCGCACCTCGATGCGCTCGCAGAAAGAAGGGCGAGGGCGGAAAAATTTGCCGAAACTTACAGAGACACTAAGGCGCGTCACTATAATAAAAAGGTAATACCTCGCTCCTTCGAAGTGGGGGATATTGTACTAAAAATCGCAAAGCACGTGCAAAGGAAAGCCAAAGCAGGGAAATTCGCAGCAAATTGGCGCTGGCCTTATATTGTGCGAAAGGTTGCAGAAAGTGGTTACTATTACCTCAATCACATGAGCGGCGAGAAGATCGATACCCCGATTAATGGCAAATGGATTAAATTATACTATGCATAAGAGGATAGGGCCAGGGGACGCTGGCGGTAACTTCTACCCCTTATTACAATTAATCTCCGCTCGTTTATATATGTAAACCATAAAAAAAATATAATAATAAGAGAAATATATACTCTTTCTTTCAGTCAATCATTTATTTCCTGGGCACCGAAAACCCAAAAGAATGCATTAAACATGATTATCTCAGGAGCGCACTGAACACACTTCCTTTTATAACAAAATCGATTAAACACAAGGGCACTGATCACCCTGGTCGATTGGGCACTGAAAACCCATAAAGAGCGCACTGAACACGCTGCCTCAGGAGCGCACTGAACACGCTTCCTTTTACTGGAACACGCTCGGTGGAACGCCTGATACGCGGCCACTCTAAGACAGGTGTTATACCAACTGATTAATTAATACATCATCTAAAACACGCTTGGGGCGTTACACCAACTATCGACACATGTTCGGAGGGTCGCCCAACACGCGCCCTACCACCAAAACAAAAATTCAAATAGCTTCAGAGCCGCATATCAAAATCATGCAAAGGTTATACGACACATTATTGTAATATGCTTGGGGCATTACACCAGCTATCAGAATATGCTCGAAGGGTTGCCTAACACGCGCCCTATCAGCAAAACAAAATCTTGCATAAAAACGTCTTGACACGTCCAATTTTATCATAGACCCACGCGCTTATGGGTTGGCCCAGAGCCGCATATTAGGGAAGATTATGCAAAGGTTATGCAACATATTGTTGGAATACGCTCGGGGCGTTGTACCAAGTGTTTAATCTACGTTATCTATCAAA
>JAJJMA010043379.1:0-14798 GCA_023529015.1 Papaver nudicaule
AAATCTGAAGAACTTTTGCCTGTTTATTGTGTTCATTTACTTATTGTGTTCATTTACTTATTGTACAGAGTTTTTTTATTCGGTTACCATCTTGGGTATGCGAAAATTTCATCTTTGTCATACTGCTTATGTAGTGAAGAAGTGTGTGATTGAGGATTGTTGTTTGTGTATTTGAATTTGTTGGATACAGGGTAGTAAACGAACCACTTGAAAGCATTTCACTGGATCTTGGTTTTAGCGGGAATTCGCTAGCTGAAGGTATATGCCACTTGATGAATTTTTACTGTACTTTATGTAGACTGGTTTGGTTTGCAATCTGTAGGTTATATAAAGGTTTTGTTTTTCTTGTTGATGACTTAAGGTCTGGTGGTGAGTACGTGTCTCGGTGGTGCATTTCTCGGGTCTATTGTAAGTGGTTCGATAGCAGATGCTGTAGGGCGTCGTAGGGGTTTTCAGTTGAGTGCTTTACCGATGATTCTTGGGGCTTTCCTGAGGTAAAATCCATGCATTGTTCTAAACAATTTTGATTTTTCAAGTTCAAATGAAGCTTATTAGACAAGATTTCTTTGACAATGTGCTTGCAGCGCGAGAACAGAGAGCCTGGAAGGCATGCTTCTTGGAAGGTTTCTAGTTGGATTAGGAATGGGTGTTGGTCCATCTGTTGCTTCGCTCTATGTGACTGAGGTGTGTGTGATTCAGTTGTCTGGTACACTGGAAATTGGCTACTGAGTTTTCCTTCACTGTTGATTTTTTTCTCATAATATTTGTGTTGTGGCTCTTATTGTGCAGGTTTCACCTTCTTTCGTCAGGGGTACATATGGGAGCTTTATCCAGATAGCAACATGTCTTGGACTTGTGTCATCTCTGCTGATTGGAATCCCTACCAAGGAAATTGCTGGATGGTAAGAAACTTGAATCTGGATGGATAGCAACTTCATGGTTCTAGGACAGTTATTGTGTGCTTGATTCTGTCTGTATGAGAAGCTTTTGGTCGGTTGTTACATGTGTAAATGCTCTTCTCTAATCCATAATGTCCTTAGGTGGCGTGTGTGTTTCTGGGTATCTGCAATTCCTGCCGCAATACTGGCTCTAGCAATGGAGTTCTGTGCGGAAAGTCCTCAATGGCTTCACAAGGTCAGTATATCAATCCTTATTCTTGCCCCTACTAAGAGATTCTTGTTTTCTTTTGATCTACTCTGTTTGCTACTCTTTATCTTTTTTGGCTCTCGATGGGCTTGTAATAATGTTTCGCAATCTCTCCTATCATTTGAAAGGAAAATTTCCTAGTTAAAACTTAAAACCATCTAATCGATAACAATATGTTTAATAACATGTAAAATTCTGAATATAACAATCAAGAAGGAGATCTGCCACTTCAAAGGTGTGCTCTAGGAGATTATCTGGTCTTATGCATGTGTGTAATAATATATTTATATCCATACCCTTTTAAATTTAACACTAACATGAAGAATCATCTTGTTTTCTGTTTGGGTGGAACAGAAAGGTAGAGCTGCCGAGGCGGAAGCCGAATTTGAGAAGCTATTGGGAGGATTGCACGTCAAATCTGCAATGGCAGACCTATCAAAGTCAGATAGAGGAGATGAGCCAGACACTGTAAAGTTTTCGGAGTTATTTTATGGCCGCCATTTCAGAGGTATCTATGAAACTCTTAACTCATTCATTTTCTGTATTAGAATATGTACATGTGGTTTTTGCTATTTCATTTTAGATTACTCATTCATTATTTCCTTTTGGCAGTTGTTCTTATTGGATCAGCCCTGTATGCTCTTGTTTGGACAAAGACTTGGTTAATTTGCTGATACTCAAGTAATCTCATGTTTGTTGATAAGAAACACTTGTAGGTTTAATGCTAAATTGTTTAGTAGATTTTGTAATACGTATTTTTTAAAATATGTATTTTGTATAGATTTTGTAATACGTATTTTTTTTAAATACATTTTGTTTTGGTTTTTAATTTTAATTTTATTTTTTTTTAATTTTAATTAAAAAATCAGCAACGTTTATAGGCGTTGCCTAAATTACAGAAAACGTTGCTCTAAATAAATTCTGCAACGTTATTATTAAGAATGACGTCATCAACTATAAGGTGGGCCCGATGACACGTGGATAGGCGACAGGTTGCCACGTAATTAAACGTTGCCTAAAATAGATAATACGTTGCTTTAAATAAATTCTGCAACGTTATTTCCGTTGCTTTAAATAAAAAGAGCAACGGAAGAAGCAACGGAAATTCCGTTGCTTTAATTAATTAGAGCAACGTTAATAAACGTCACCAAAAATTTGTGACGCCGTAGGCGCAACGCTAATAGACGTTGCTTTAATTCTGCGCAACGTCTATAAGCGTTACAAACAGGCCCCTGTGGCGTAGTGGTGGGATCTTTCTTATAGCCCACGTGAGATCCTGCTTGGCTAGTTGGGCATGCTCTCCATGCCCAGTGAAAACAATCGACACTACCAAGCATCCCGGGAAACCCACGAGCTTCATTTTCTTTCAAAAGCCTTTGTGTATCTTGAGCAGTAGGTAGACGCATGTATCGACTATTATAAATCCAAATAACTGCATCAACAAACTTCTTAGCATAATGGTAGATAGTGGATGCGCCCATTTGTGAGTAATCGTCCATAGAATCTGCTCCCAGACCTTTGCTAAAATGCTTCATTACAGCAAGCATTTTCATATATGGACTATGGCCAAGAATACCACAAGCATCCTCTTTTTGAAGAAAGTCTTTGTCATAATCACAAACTTCCTCTAAAATTCTAAGAAAAAAGGGCGAGGCAAAGCGAACCGACCTTTGAACTTCTTTGGCCCATAGACACAATTGTAGTTGAAGTATTGTTGCATCATCCTTGCATCGGCATCTACACGAGTTCTATGCACCCTTTGACGACTCTTGACTACATTCGGGACAGGTTGGTGTATTGTTTGCCTCCTTTGTGACTCCATTAGCGCAGTCAGTACTAGAGCAGTCTCCTCAAATTCATCGTCATCATCCGGAAGACCTTTGAACATTTTTCTTCTCAATATTCCTTTCATAATGTACCTAAATTGAACCCTAAATTAAATGTAAAAAATTCTAAATATCAATTCACTTGGAAATTTTGTTCACATCTCATCCAAAGTATCAAACTAAGATAACATAAAACATCAATTTCATCAAAATACAATCAAAATCAAAAATCAAGTAAAATAAAACCCTAATGTTTAAACATCATACCTTTAGTGAAAATTGTGAGTGAAAATGAGTGAAACTTGGGGCAAATGATAGATAATTGAACGTAGATCAATCTCACGGAGGGAATCAACGAAATATAATCTACACCCGGAGATCTTGAGTACGGGGTTTGGGTGGAGAAGAAGAGAAGAAGAAGAGAAAATGGGGGAGAAAGGGCTCCTGTCGATTTTTGTAGTAGAAATCTTCTACGCTGAACCGTTCAGCGCTTTGACCTGGTCTTGACGGTCAAGCGCTGAACCATTCAGCGTTATTTGAAAACGCTGAATAGTTCAGCGCTGAGCGCTGAATGGTTCAGAAAATAGACGTCCAATCTCTCCACACCATAAGACCACCCCTCCCTTACTATCTGACGTGGCTGTCCAGTCTAGTATACTAGACTGGACACCATAAGACTAAGCCTTAGAGTTAGTCTCTTGACTCTAGAGGATGTCTTCCCATCCTAGTTAGCTGCGCAAAATAAATGACATTTTTCGAGTTGTTTTACCGAACACCGATCTAAGCCCCCCTCTAAAATAGACCATCGCGCCATCTTTGTGTGCAATCAATAATTTCTGAATAAGAATCGTGTTTAACTCTTTCTTTACGATACATGCCACATAAAGACACCAAAAGATTTACACAGGGTTGAGTCTATCTTATTACTGAAAAGCAGTTCGCAAGAGAAGAAGGAATAGACGGATCCAAAGAAGAATGGAAACGGATTTGATCATACTCTTCAGTGGGTTAGGTTTCGTGGTTTTAGGATTTGCAGCATGTTGCGTCCTCGTGGTGGTGGTGGTAGTACCCTTGCTGCTGGCGGCCGAGGTGGTTGCGGCGGTGTGGAGGCGATTGAGAAAAGAAAACGCTAGTGTCTAATTAGTACTTTATTTTGTTTTTTTTTTCTTTAGTGAATTAGAAGAATATTACGCATTGTTTTTTTTAGCTACATGTAATTCTAGTGTGCCGTTTCGATTGTTATTGGCATTGTCCTTGTTAAATTTAACCTGATAATAATTTCAAACATCATCGAATCGAAACACTAATGCACAATGAATGGTGAAGTACATATATACAAACCACACACAACCAGGTAAAAATTCAAGATGCATTGCTTCATCAACATATAGCCTGCTCACAGTCCGGCATCACCGCAGAATTACACACATATCCGAATGTTTTAACTATCAAAATTGATTTACCTCGATAGTTGGATGATCACTGCTATGCTTACTTCTATGTGCTCCAAAACATGAAACTATTTCCAAAATTGTGCACGTTAAGTAAACGATTATCAAAATAGGAAACGATATTCGTCCGAATGAACAATCTCCATCTTCTCCACAAGATCCGATAAATATATTCACGACACCCATAACTAGAATAAGCCTTCCAAACCAATGATGGTACCAGTTCCAGTAACGACGTACCTTTGAATCCTTGTCAGGCAGTACAAAGAATGCCAGTACCTGGAGAATGGTAAGCACGAAAACAAAGATTCCAATGCCTCTATGCGCTGCGAAATTGATGTGTGCTCTGTCGTAGAGTACCTTTCCAGACACAATAGCAGCAAGTCCGATAAGAAATCCTACAAGCTGAAGAAATGTGTGCAGATAGTACCATTTTCGTACCCAGTGGCGGCAATGTCTTGCAACCATTGTCCCAGCAGGGAGTATCACACCCCATCCAACTAGAGCTAATGCTCCATGGCTCGCCTTCATCTTCTTTATGTTTTGAGGTATATCAGAAGTTGCATTTAGGCTACTTGCAGCCTGAATACCTGTACATGTAAAAGAGCTAACTAAGCCTTGCATAGAAGATTTAAATTGTGACATGCCATAAGGCTAGCTTGAGGATTCAAATGAAACAAACCTCGAGAAAAATCAAACCGAACGGCTGTCATATCATCGTGCTTTGACAGCTTACTATGGATCGGTGTTGCAGATCCGAAAGCTAATATGACTGATTGTTCCGAAAGACGGTCATCGAACTTCAACTGAAATGCTAAGTAAATCTTAGCTCCATACACAACAATTGCTGGTGGTATATCAGTGAGTGGTAATTCGCCTTTATTCGGAATGACTTCTGACTTAGAATAGCCTCTCAAGTAGTACTGTTTTATAACTGCACGGCCTAATTTACTGATCCAACCGACCATCGCGCTAGAACCCACCATTGTTCCGTCTTTCGAAAATCCAATCCCAACCCATCCGTTCGTGTATTCAGCAGACAAAATGATATTCACTACATGCTTCTCATTCTGAGAGAACTGCAAAACACAAACGAATATAGTACCCGTAAACCAAACGATTCGAGCGAGACGCGTACACATATGAATCAAACGAAGAATAAACACGATCTTAAGATAACTTACTCGTAATATGAAAGTATTCCAAATCCTGTGACACCCCAAATTAGTCGAATTCCCGAACGGAACAGGAAGAAACGTCGATAATTCTTCGTTACAAGCATCCAACACTACTGAATCATCCTCACCAAACACAAAAATGTGATCTAGATTCAAATTGAGTGTCAAAACAAAAAAGATACATAAGAATCTCAACAGATTTGAATAGTGTACCACCATGATTCAAAAGGGATTAGTAATAATGTTGGTTTTAGATTAAGAGTTTAGTTTGAGATTATGGCAATGAAATGGTTGTAAAGTTAGAAGCTACCAGAATATGGTTGAGATGTTTCAGTATCTTAAAGTTGAAGGCTCAAGTGATTGATTATGATTGTGTCTAGCTGTTGAAGGTGGTTAGAAGTGTATAGCGTGTCTTTCAATCTTTGGCGCCTTACTCTGTTAGCTGAATCTAACTGGGCCTGTAGGGTCTAAATTATGATTTCTCATGCCTAACATATTGGGCCCATTTTGTATTAGTGGTTCCTCCAAGGCTCTTGCTGTTGGTCTATTTTTTTTTTTTCAGTCACCGAAGAATTTGGTGCTTATGAGTTCGAATTCATGTCGTTAATATTACCCCCCAATAAATTTATCACTGTATTACGTCGACATCAATTTATTGTAGGCTCAGTACGACAAAAATAAACCTCTTAGAAACCAATATGTCATTGTAACCTAAAATTTTATTCCTGAATTGAAAATGTGCAAGAAACTTGAAATCTACCACCTTGATAAAGTTGAATATTGCTTTGCAAACAACCACCGTTGGACAAAAGAGAAAAATTTACACTGCAAGTACGGAAATGTTAACCAGTGAACAATCTGTAGGTGGAAACATACATCCCTAAGTGGACTAGGCTTTATGTAAGCCAGATCTCATCAAAATGTAACAAAACAAGAGTTGATTGGGCTTGGCCTTATAGCCAGATCTCCTGTCCGGATAATGAAAACAAAAAAGAATGTACCAGCCGGGAATCGAACCCGGGTCTGTACCGTGGCAGGGTACTATTCTACCACTAGACCACTGGTACCTCGTTGTTAGTTTTGGAAAAACAAGCTTCAACATAGATAAATTGTAAACACTGAAAATCCAATTTCCTTGTATGGATTTCCTTATAGTAACACGTACCGGTCTAGCTTTATTGATACGTTCCGAGAAACTCTAATTATGCTTGTGAAGCAGGTGCTGGTGCTTTGTTCAATGGGGATGAATCAAGCGAGGGGGTTAGAAGTGTATAGCCTGTGTTTTAATCTTTGGCGCCTTAGGCTTAGTCTAATGGGAGTTCAACTTCCCTTAAAAAATAGCATGACACATCAGCAAATTCCCAAACCAAGTCTAATGGGAAGTGCTAGACACATCAGCTAAATTCTACTTCGGCGCTACATGATATAGCGTTTGGGCGCTACATAATAAAGCGCCAGATAATCAGATCTGGAACATATGTTAATAGCCATCAGATCTAGTGAGAATATTCGTTTGGGCGCTATATCATTGAGCGCGAGTTCACTTTTTGGGCGCTACATCATTGAGCGCCGAAGTAGCATTTCAACTTCCACTACCCTTAAATAAGGGAAGTTGAAGTTGAAGTGGGGGGAAATAGGGGTTTAGGCGACGCTTTTAAGGGAAGTTGAATCCCCATTAGACTTAGCCTTTGTCTGTTAAGTGAATCTAACTAGGCCTGTTGGATCTAAATTATGATTTTTCATGCCCAATACCAGGGAAGGACACAAGTATTTGTCGTGGGTAGGGCTGTATTATACAGTGTGCGTAAGGCGATCGAAGGCCGCCAATTTACTTTCAGGGGAGAGATATATACCTTAATATATCACAAAATGTTGATTCTTAGAGAGTTAAATTCGAATTTGTTGTGATTGAACTGACTAAAAAAGCAAAATTTATATTTTACATGGGCTAATACATAAATACATTAGGCTAATATCCGGTTACACCTAATTTTTCCCTACTAATTTTCTTTTGGGCCAAAACCAGGGACGGGCTGAAGCCAACTTTAGCCCCTTCCTAGGTCTGTCCCTGCCCAACATATCGGCAGAATTTAAACAACTCCAAGGCCCTCTAGCCATTGGTCATTTTTTATTTTTTTTTAATCAGTAAACAATTTGGTATTCACGAGTTCCATGTTATCGTCACCTAATGACTTTACATTTTTATTTTTATTTTTAATCGAAGGTGAAGATTTTATTAGATGAAAGAATATACAATATTACAATGTGTCTACAAGGAGTAGAAGTAGCAGAAATTTAGTTGTCCTATCCAAGGAGAACTGATTTTCAAAATTTAAGGTGCAAACGATGACCTGCTGCTGCCGCCCAAAATAATATGAGTGACTTAGCTTCAATACAAAGATCCAAATAAGTTTTGAATTGATACTTTTCTTTAAATGAGCGACCATTCCTTTCTATCCAAATTACATTGATTACTGCAGCTGGAATAATAACCCCATACATAATTCCCTGAATTTGAAAAAAGAAGTTTGATGCCATAAGTGTGCAAGAGTACGAATGGAACCTGGCATTACCCATGCACAACATCCACGAGGAATAACAGAAGACTATATCTTAGAGCGTCCACAGTCATCGTTCTATAATGGGTTCTATACCCATATATAGCATCCAAAACATGAAAAATGAACCGCAGTCATCGTTCCATAGTTATATATAGGATAGGATTTCTAGGTTTTCATCTCATATTTGACACCCTCGATAGGATTTGCTGGAGCGGAGCTGGGTAGTGCGTTGGTTATTGAGCGAAAACTAATAAGGCGTTTGGTCAGAAACGCAAAATAATGTTGCGTATGAGGTATGAGCGCAGTCTGACTTTGCGTGTGAGTTAGGCGTATTTTTAGCATGCGTACAACCAGACGTCAAATAAGAGTGCGCCTCAGTGAAAACACAATATTTGGATACGCCCACTTTAGGCGGAAAGTATATTAGCGCCTGACACGAGCGCATCGATCACATGCGTCTGTTGAGCACGTACTCTAAACTTGCGGCAACCATTAATCGTGTGGAAGAAAAAGGAGAAGGGCTCCGAAACAGTGTGGAATCAATATCTTAAAAAGAAAAGTGAGAAAAAGTAGGCAAGAAAGGACGCTTCAAAGCACTCGTCAGGGGATGAGAGTAGTGGCAGTGGTCGGGATGAAGCTGAGCAGGATGATTTTTTCATTGATGAATCTTCAGTTAAGTTAAGTAAGGGGGGTAAAAGTAATCGCAAGGAAAAACAGCTTGAAGACACAGAAAAGGAACATGAAGCTAGCCAAGCAGAACTGGAATTACTTCTTGCTGATGACCAGGAGGCAAACAACGGTGTAAAGGGATATAATATTAAACGTAACAAAGCCAAAGGGAAAAAGGGAAAAAGGAAGATCCATCTGAGGACAAAATACCTGCGGCTGATTACACTGATCCTCGATTTGAAAATCTGTTCAAGTCTACTCTTTTTGCGTTGGATCCTACAGATCCACAGTACAAAAGGTATTTGGCTTGCAAAACACAACCAATACTCATTTCAAAAAAAACAAAAACGCATTATAGGGGTGCGTCCTCTTTAGACGCATTTTAATATAGCGTTTCATCAAACGCTATATTTACATGCGTTTGAAGGTTGGGCGTCTTCTTAATCTGCGTCTTGTGTTACACGCAGTTCAATTATGCGTCTGAGGTGAAACGCATTACGGAAATGCGCCTAAAGTGCGGCGTACCGTGTGTTTTCGCTTGTTAGTGAAACGTATCATTAATCTGCGTTTATTCTCGGGCGCTACCCACACCTACGCTTTGCTATATTATACCATCCGCCCACTGCACTTCTTTTCGAAAATCTCATTTATAAATGCCAAATATGAGATAGAATTTGGCATTTGAGACGCTCAACATTGTGGATGCTCTTATACTCCATCTTACCAAGATTGCTAATGGGGGGGACGGATTTTGTCCCCCCCTCACTGTTCACATGTAATTTTTTTGTCTTATCTATGAACAGTGAGGGGGGGGACAAAATCCGTCCCCCCCATTAGCAGCGAATATGCATCTTACAGTGCATGAATATATGTTCTTGCGTTTCTGTACAGTCACCACACAATACGTGAATTATGAAGATGATTCATACTTTTCCGCGGAAGTAATTAAGTCAATAGTATTCAGCTTTTCATGCACCAAACATCGACATCAATTTACTGTAAATCGATAATATTCATCCTTAGTGACTTTACCACTGTACTACGTCGACATCAATTTACTATGAGATGGTTAACGGCATATTTCACAGTGCGACAAAAACCAATCTACCACCTTGATAAAATTAAATATTGCTTTGCAAAGAATCCAAAAGAGATATTGCTTTGCAAGCAAATTTACACATGGAAACTTACATCCCTATGAGTGGACTGGGCTTTATTGTGTAGCCAGATCTCCTGTAACTCTAAATGTAAAAAAAAATAAGAGTTGATTGGGCTTGGTTGTGAAGCCAGATCTCCTCTCCGGCCTTTTCATTAAAAAAAAATGAAAAGAGAAAAAACCCTCTCTCCGGAAAATTGTAACAAAAAAGGATGTACCAGCCGGGAATAGAACCCGGGTCTGTTCCATGGTGCGGTACTATTCTTCCACTAGACCACTGGTACATTGATTTCAGTTTTAACAAAACAAATTCCAACCTCACTTCAAGAAAAGGCGTAAACACTGAAAATCCAATTTCCTTGTATGGATTTCATGAGCCTCCTATCAAAATTCAAACCATGATCTGTGTATAATCATACAATAGTTTCTCTCTTTTCTCTCTTATATATAGACTTTGTTTTAGTACATTTGAATATCATACAGTATACAGTAAGAACAATAACAAGAACAAATCTCATCAAACAACACATTTCTCCTCTCTAAGCTTCCAATAAAGCAAGCTTCATTCTAATGAAACTCAAATTATGCTTGTGGAGCAGGTGCTGGTGCATTGTTCAATGGTGAGGATGAGGCTTGAGGCTTCTTGTTGTTCACTGTAAATACCGGCATTTGGCTACTCATGGTCCCTGAAAGTTTATCCTTTGCTAATTTGACACCCTCATATTGCTTTGCTAATTGTGACGAAAGATCAGCGAAGGGATTTTCACCTACAAAATTACCAGGAGGATCGTAAACACAAATGGCGTAAACACCACCGCTGTTGCATTTCACCCGGGCGCATCCCAACCTTGTAGTAGTCGTCCAAACAATCTGTGTGTAATGCCCACACATTTGACCTACTGCACAAGAGTTTATCTGCGAGTTGTAATTGCTAGTTTCACCAGCCCAACTCTGAACAGCGGTAGAAGCCGAATAAGATTCATAATTGCTACCCCAGAAGACATTTTCACCAAAAGGACCATTGGAATGAACCATTTCACAGTCTCCAACCCTTTGCAGCGCGAATCGTTTTGCGTAACGTGCTAGAGTGCTGTTCCATGTTAAAGGTTGTTCGTGAAATTGCGCACGAACTGCGTTGTGTTCGCTTATAAACTGGTGCCTGTCGATTGCTTCAGGTATTGAGCCGTGTAGGCGTGACTGGTGGAATCTCTGTTGTCTCCCTGGATGATGGCCTCTTGCATGGGCATAGTTTAAAACTACAGAGAAGATGAGATTTGTTAGTAGGAGGCCGAGTTGATATCTTGTTGAGGTTGTAGATGATGCTGCCATTGTGTAGTTTTGTTGTGGCTGCTCCTCATAGCAGAGCAGCTACGCCAAGAAGAGAGAGAGAGGAGAATTGGAGGAGAAGGAGATAAAGAGTTTTTGTGTGGTGAGGAGATAAATTTGGAGGGACATTAGATGACAGTTATTTGATTTCAAGGTCAACCTGTATCGTAGGTCAACCAAGTCAACCTATAGCCAAAAATATCCATTTTTTGTTTTCAAAGGATCATTGACGCTCCTGAATTACTGGGGCTGCAGTGCACGCCCTATTAATTGTTAGGTTGTGTTTGATAACACCGAATTCTATGGAATTATCCATCTTTCCAAAGAAATAATTTGTTTTCCGTCGTTTGACAGGAAATCCAATTCCATGGATCGAATTGGATAAAAAACGTGGTCTAAAGTCTAATTCTTTAGAATTCTCTGGAAAGTCTTTCTTTGCCTCTCCCTGGAAACTATTTCCACGGATTACATATCTATGGAATTAATTTTTTCCATGGTATCAAACACACCCTTAGATTCTTTTGTTAATCAAGTTAAACTTGACATGTATGAGATATATGAACTCTCATAATCTTGTTTATATCCATCAAAGTTTTGAATACGTTTTAATAAATGATAATGATAATAATAATCTCATAACTGTTCAGATGATATCCATTACGTTAAAAAGGGTTACCATTACAAAGAGTGACTTTGGTGGTGTTTTTGTTGCAGTCCGGCTAAACCACTGTAAAAATTTATTATCGTCTCAAATATTTAAAAAAAAAACAGTAGCATCACGTTATAAATACTAGCAATGAAACGACATGCGACCTAGACCTAGCTCATTTGGTTGGAAGAATTGGAATCATAAGAATCCAATTATAGGGGTAATTCAATTCCTAGTGGAATTCATTTATCTTCGAAACCATTATATTTGTTGAGGTAGTTCTATTACATTTGTTTTTATCCAGGAATTTGATACTATTGCACTACTAGATCAATGCATAAGGAATACTATTGCAATAGAATTATGTTGTTTTAAGGAATTATTCCAGAAGAATCCAGATTTACCACAAGTTCATTTAACTTGTTTGGTTGGACTTGGGAGATCTAGTTGGACCAATTTCTTGGAATAGGATTACTTAACCTCCAATCCTCCTAAGCAAAGCAACAGACTAAACGTGTCAGGGTGGATAAGGTTTTTTTTATTTTTTTGCCTAGCTACCTGGGTTTTTAGGCAGTGGACTTTGGTCAAACTTTTAATATAACCTTTTAAATTCAAGAAAAAGCAAATGTGGTGCAGCGTTAAAGTGTGGCACACCATGGAAAACCCCCCATACCCCAACTTGATACTCCCTCCGTTTCTTTTATATAGGCGGAGAGACCAATTCTCTTAGATTAAGAAAACATTTTTGAAGTCATAATTTTTCATGTTTTTTCTTGTTTTACCCTTTGTCTTATTCCAAACACAATTACCTATGTGTTATTATTAAGGGTATAAGTTGTAAAAAGTGGTCTTGATAGTTGTACTCCGCCTATAATTTGAAACATAGAAAAGTCATAATTCCGCATATATAAAAGAAACGGAGGGAGTAATAAAGAACCCGTCCGTACATAGGAATTAAAGTGTACTTTTACATGCTAGTAACTTACCTACGACACCACCTCACACAATAAATAATTCCAGAACCTCTCGCGCAAGAATTTAACGCAAATCCAAAGGAATAATTCCACCACCGCAAGACTCATGATCTTGATGAGAAAAGAACGGAATAAAGTGGCCATTTATTTGCCACACATTTACTTTAACCCAACAATCTTTTATTATCTTATACTTAACCGAACTTAATTAAGATAAAGCTAACTTTTCTCATTCAAAGTCTCCTCAAAACTTAATATTCCCCACAGTTTTGTTTGCTCCCAACTTCCATTCCTCCTCTTCTCTCTCTAATTGAATTTCTTTCTGAGAGTTTCAATGGAGGAGACGAAGAGTATTTTGGTTACTGGTGGTGCAGGGTATATTGGGAGTCATACGGTTTTGCAACTTCTGCTTGGTGGATACAAAACTGTGGTGATTGATAATCTTGATAATTCTTCTGAAGTTTCTTTGGATAGAGTTAAGGAGCTTGCTGGTCCTGAATTTGCCGCTAATCTCTCTTTTCATAAGGTATGTTTGTATGTAATGTGTACACATAATTCTTGTTGCTATTGGTTTTTTGTCAAGGGAAAGAATTTGATCACACCATATTACTTAGCATGAAAAAGTTAGTACTTTTTTCATGTTGCGGGTCAAACCCATGATCTGTTTTTGAATACGATGAGTATGATCTCGACAATAACCCGTCTGATGGAGCCAGGATTTTATGTAAGAGGGGCACAACAAATTTACACTCTATTAGGGAAAACAAGAGATATAAAGAGAAATTTTTTAAGGATAAAAGTATAATCTTAGGCGTTGGGAAACTTTGGAGTCAGATGGCAAAGTTGGGGTGCCCCTACTTGTCCCTGCTCCTATCTTATTGCGCCCATGCAAGTGAGTTCCAACTATGGAGTATGCGATCCATGGTTATGGACTACATATCCTAGCTCATGATACTGATTTTTCTTTAACATTACTTTGCAGATTGATCTCCTTGACAAGCCAGCATTGGAGAAACTGTTTTCTACAACAAGGTAATTTTTTGACGCTTTTTACTCTGCCAATTTTACTTTACTTTTTTTTTTTTTTTTGATCGATCAGTAGAAAATATATTAATGACACACAAGCCGTGTGTGGCGAAAACAACTAAAGAAGAGCTAAAGCCCAAAGATAAAGCAAAAACAAAATAAAGCTAATAAAAGATAAATATGCAAGATGCAACACGACAACTTGCGCATCTATAAACAAGGCTATAAATGCAATCTACACACTAGATGATTTCAACTATGAGACTCCTCTACTTGCACGATGGATAGACCTACATGATCTTTTTGAAGTCCACTAAACATATCTTCACAAGCTTTCTTCGAAGAGGGGAACTCTAGTCCCAATTTTACTTTACTTGAAATCAATTTTTTGTTCCTTTTTTGTGATGTGTTTTATGTTTGGTTTGATTGTATCAATTTTGCATTGCAGTTTTGAAGCCGTGATTCACTTTGCTGGTTTGAAAGCTGTTGGTGAAAGTGTGCAGAAACCGTTGTTTTACTATGACAACAATATTATTGGAACCATATATCTCTTGGAAGTCATGGGAGCTCATGGGTGTAAAAAGGTACTCTCCGGTTTCGACATTTTATACGAATTTCTTGGACTGATTTTCTTATTTCGTCGAAATATTGCATCTCAAAATTGCTTACGCGCGCTTGTTGGATTTCATTTTCATGGCAGCAATCAATTGCTAACATTTGTGTGATAGAATTCATCAGGGACGGAACTGGCGGGGTGCTGAGGGTGGCTATAGCCACCCCCAAAATCTGAAAAAGGCCTACTTGGCCATGCTAATTTCCAAGAATTTTTTTTTTAG
>JAJJMA010043424.1:837-20036 GCA_023529015.1 Papaver nudicaule
TCGGTGACACGTGTCGTCCATCAATTGGCTTGCTCGGTGACACGTGTCGTCCATTAATTGGTTCGCTCGGTGACACGTGTTGTCCATCAATTGGCTTGCTCGGTGACACGTGTCGTCCATTCATTGGCTTTCTCGGTGACACATGTTGATCATTTATTGGCTAGCTCGATGACACGTGTCTTCAATTTATTGGCTAGCTCGCTGACCGGACTGACACATTCACCGGTCACCGAACTAAAAGGGCCACGGTTTTAAAGAAATCCAAGTGGCTTTAGGGTATACAGTAGCCACACAAAAATGAAATTGCGTGTCTTTAGGGTATACAGTAGCCACACGAAAATGAAATTGCGTGTCTGTAGGGTATACAGTAGCCACACGAAAACGAAATTGCGTGTCTGTAGGGTATACATTAGCCACACGAAAACGAAATTGCGTGTCTGTAGGGTATACATTAGCCACACGAAAACGAAATTGCGTGTCTGTAGGGTATACATTAGCCACACAAAAACGAAATTGCGTGTCTTTAGGGTATACATTAGCCACACAAAAACCAAATTGCGTGTCTAGAAGCCTGTAAAAACCATGTTTAAAGGATAAATGCTCTAGTAAAATGAAAAACCAAGATCCATATAGACACGGTTTTGAGGGACATTTGGCTATGGAAAATCATGAGAAAAAGCCACTCCAAGTTTGCGTAGCCGTAGAGGTACCCTTTTGTTATGGCAACTACTATGACGGTTTTTGAAAAGAAAAAAAACCATAGCTAAAGGTCTATGGACATGGTTTTCAAATGTGTCCAATGGCCATTTTTGTACTAGTGAGTATTGATGGGTATTAGCTTATTAGGTTCTCCTCTAACCCACCTGTCGTTCCATATGTATGTTGACCTTCCATTGTTAACCATCATAGAGAGATTAGATTGAAGGTAAGAAAGTCCAGTTTCAATGCCTCTCTAAACCCATGAGCATTTGCTTTTTTCTCCCTGAAGATGTCTGAATTCAATGTTGCTGAAGTATTTGGCTTGAAGAAATTGCACCAAGAGTTTGTCTTACTGATTACTTATCCACCAGGCTAATTTGGTGAGTAGTGCATGATTCAATCCTTCTAAATCTCTGAAGGCGAGACCCCCAACATCTCAATCGTTTTTAGTGTGTTAGTTGCTTATTATACGTGATTTGGTTGCATGAAACTCCGATTTTTCGGCAATTTTTTCGGCTGATAATACCAGAATCGTTGGATCCGAAACAACATATCCAACGATTGTTCATCTTCACTAGCAACAATCGTTTTCTGTTTTATCACATATATACCGATTATGTTTTTTAAGATGAACAAACGTTAGATGTGGTAATATATATGAACCGATTATTTATCATCAGCACTTCATGTAAAATTCCATGCAAGTTACGTAGTTTTGTAATCGGTGGATAACTTCCTATATATTGAACGATTATGTTTTTTAAGAAGAATAAACGTTAGATGTAGTGATATATATAAACCGATTATTGATGACCTCATCAGTTCAGTTACGTGGCTAAGGCTTAATACATAGAGTAATCGGTTTTCGAAACTTCGATGGATTCAGCTGAGAATGGTGGCGCGAGGGATATCGAAAGGTAACAATCGATAGAGCTTAGATTATATTATCGATAGATTTAGTTGTTTAGCTTAGATTATAATTTTTTTTTTTTTTTTTTTTTGCATCAGGACCGCTGAACCAAGTTCTGTAATTATCGATAGAGCAGATTTTCCTGCATGGATGGATGTGTGTGATTATCACTTTGCAAATAGAGCACCTCGTAATCTAGGACGAAGAAGAGTGGGTGAGGTAGAAGATGAACGGCGGTTTGAATGTAAATTATGTGTTCATGTCCCACGCCATCTAAGGAGGAACATGTTTACGAATGGGGCAGTAAAAAGTACTCCTAATGGTTGGGCGGTTGCTTGGGGTGATTGCTATCTATTTGTGGTTCCTGCTCGTCGTCTTACCCCAGAGGAGAGAGCGAGGGCCAGAATTTGAACTATTTTTGTTCCAGCTTATGTTGTGTGTGTTGCAAAGCTGAACTATTTGAACTATTTCTGTTTCTTGATTTAATCACATTTCTATTTCATTTGAATCATATATATATATGTGTTCTTGTCTTCTTCTTCTACTACTTTCATAACACCTTTTCTTTTTTTTGAGTTCAACAAACCCTAATTTCATCATATTCTCAAAATCAACAAAGCAAGCTTACACTATGTCGACAACAATCAAGTACGTAAAACTAACAGATGGTTACAATGTAATTGATTTCTACACGTAAATGGCAGAATCGAAACCCTTCATTTCCACCCAGAATCGGTGTATGTAGTTGCAAATATATAACGACTGTTGTTGGTCTCGAGCAACAATCGTTTTTCTCTGTTACAATTAACTAATGATTATTATTTCACAGAAACAATCGTTGAACATTAAGTACTTCGTATACCGATTGTTGTAACTCTGAATTGTTTGAACCTGTACTGGAATTTCAAAATCGTTTTATGATATGCATATTAAACACCGATTATGGATGACAGGTCCATATATGTTAAACTTAATTAATCGTTAGATAATTGGTTGTATGTTTACCGATTCTGGTTCTCTCAGAAAGTTTTGAACTTATTTCTATTTATCGGTTCTTATTAATAAATACATGCACCGATTTTGGTAAATCGTTTTATGTATGAATGTATATAGGCCGATTAGTCTCTTAGTACCTTTAGATTTTTAAGTCGTTTCCATCGTGTTTATGTAACAGGGAACCAGAATCAAGTGGTCAACCAACACCAATTCGCGAAGATGAATCGAACCTTGCTCTTGTGATTTATTAACCTCCCCCACTACCAATGCGCCCTGATCATGCACTTGTGATTGAGACACGACGTCAAAGGAACGAACTCATTGACCGCCCTCCCCCACCACCAATTCGTGGAGATGAATCGAACCTTGCACTTGTGCTTTACCATGAACCTCCAGCACCAATTCGTGAGGATGGTCCACAATTGTGGACTACTGTCACTGAAGAATTCAATGCTGATGAACCTAGAAGCCAAGTTGTGCGAGATCGGAATGCGTTGGGAGTTCGATGGAGAAAAATACATAAAAGAGTCGACGAATTTATGCAGTTGGTTAAGTTGATCCGAGCTCAACTTTCGGATGAACTCGATGATGAAATTTTGGCTAGGGCTTTGAAAGAATGGCAACGAATTAATGGGAAGATCTTCAAGTACGAAAAACATTACCGTCTCCTCAAGATTTTTATCGCAAACTGTTATATTGGTTGATTAAATTCGTTAAAGTATCTTTTGTAGACATAATCGGCGTTTATATTTAATCTTGTAAGCCGATTGTATTTACAATCGGCCTTCAGTTGACTTCATTGTAACCGATGCTTCATTGTCCAATAATTTGCTTTTAAATGTTTAAACATCGGCTCTTGTGGACTTATTTATTAACCAATTATTGATTTAAAATTTGGGCCAGCATTGAAATCGGCGTAATTGGTTCACAATATATACCGATTGTTGATTGTTTTCCCAAGAAAAAGAGCCGTTGGGATCACATCTATATAAGTGAACCTCCCCACACACATACCCTCCATATCAACTTGAAGTTCTTCTTTCTCCATTATTTATTTTTCAATTCAATAGGAGATAATGGGGGAATGGGGGAATTGGGACGCGCAAGAAGACTTAGATCTAGTGAAATCATTCGCGTATGTCCTACGTGAACGACCCAATGAACTCCGCACTATGTTTTGGAAGAGGGTCAAAGAAGTCTTTGTAGAGCGCAACGGGAATCGAAAACAACGAAATTCAAGCATGTTGAGCTTTCGATTCGATCACATGAAGATGGATATGCGAGAGTACGTTAGAATTATGGAAATGGTTAACCATCATCCCCAACGATCTAGTAGTTGGAAAGTGAGTATCGAGACATGTTTATACTTGTTTCATTGTTAGATTCTTGCATACTAACTTCATGCTTTTCTTTCACTCTTTCATTTTAGAAAGCGAGATTCGCGGTTATATGGGAAGTACGCCAAGGCCGACAACCATACGCTTTCAAGAAGTGTTATAACGTGTTGAAGAGACGTGCTCCGAGATTCATTGATGAAGTATTAATGGATGACAGGCTAGTTTGGAGCTACTAGATTATGTAATTTTAGGATTTCCTAAACCATGTGTTCAATTTCCTAAATCAATGAATGGGCTAGTTTTTATTTGATATAATCGGTTTATCTAGATATATATGTAGAACGATTATATGACAACTTTACTCCTGGTTTTTTCAGGAGCAATAATCGTTACAATATCACAAACTCCAACGCCGATTATAGAAAACAACAACCATAATCGTTAGAAATAGATTTTCTGATACACCGATTGTTTCTTAATTGTTGCTTAAATTGGTAGAACAGAAAACTAACAAACCCTCAAGTAAAATCATAAAAACACTTCATAAAACAACATAAAACAACATAAAACATAAAATTAAAAAGACCCCTTGTTCACCATCTCCTCTAGTGCTTCCTTTTAACCCCACTAGTCGAGGCATGTCCTCCCTCTCCCTTAACGGATGTTGCTTCAACCATGCCATCTCTAACCATTCCAAATACAGGCAAACCTCCAATATGGGTAGTGAAAGTTCGAATAGGAGGATTCCCTACAGTGATTACTTTGGGACCCAAGACTACAACTCCTAAATCTTTGTTAGGAGAATCCGTATAGATTGAAAGTTGCTCACCAATAATAAGACAGAGACGAGAATTGGGTTGGGATAACTCCTCAGAATGATCGACAAAGAAGCGGACCAACTTCTTCTCAATCGACACAGAATCAAAACTATCTCTGACCTTCATCTTAAGATGAGGGATGCTCACCAAGAAGCCACCAACTTTCCACATTCTTTTAGGATCAACACCTTCCCTTTCAGCCCTCGCGGTTTCCTCTTCTTTGTATTCATCTAAAGCAACATACATTTTTTGCAACAAAATCTGCAACTCACTCTTGACAGCCATTGTTCAACCTTAAAACTTCTATATCTCTCTAGTCTCAATTCTCAAATAATTTTTGAAATATAAAAAAAACTGATTCTTTCTCTCTAATAACCTAACCTATTTATAACCCAAAAGAAACCTAAAGGCCCTTTATTAAGATTTATTGGGATTTATTTCAAATAAAACGCTTGGCATACATGCAAGTATGTTGACATAACGTGTACTGGCATAATTAAAGTCACACGGTTTACGATATCGAACAGTCGTGATTAATATTACTCAAAAAACGTTCGGAATCGGTTTACAATAATGCATATATCGAACGATTTTATGGTGGCAGTACATAATCGTTCTCTAAATTTGGTTTTACCTACCGATAGAAAAAATAGATTTCCTACATCGTTAGAATTTTTCTCTGAGATAAACCGATTAGTTGTTGATCAAGTAAATGGTTTTCCCTGTCTCCATAATCGTCTTTTATAACCGTTAATATAAAACGATTTTGATTATTATATTCGGTTTAGTAGTTTGTAAAAATGCACCGATTGATTTGGTTAAATTTCTGGGCAGAGTAACAACAATCGTCTTACGTTGGTAATCATACGCACCGATTGTTCGAGAACCCAAGAACAATCGGCTTCAGTTTCCATATATATATAGACCGATTGTGAGTTGTTCAGATTCAAGATTTTGGTTAAAAAAACTTGGGTGATTCTCATGGTTGATAATGTTTGATAATTTTTAATCTTGTTTTGATATGAGAGTTAAGACTAATTAATCTTGTTTAGACTCTAATCATGTAATTAGCAACTAATTGAGAAAGGGTAAAACAGTCATGTTTTATAAGGGGTTTTCCGATTTTGCTATATAACAACCGCCGGAATTATTTTTTCATGGGGCCAAATACTCCCGTATGGGGCCAAATTTAGGGAGGAATGTTATGCCTGTAGCATGATATCTAATCTAAGAAGATAGTCCCAACTTTTCGCACTTTATTTTCAAGATTGCTAAGGGGGGACTGGGACTTGAAGAGAGGGGTCTAAACCTAGGCAAATTTGTTTTTATCTTATATGATTCCCCACTTCCAAATCCTAGTAAATTTGGGGGCGAGGGAAAGACAAAAATGAGTTTGAGTATCCCATTCAGTTATAAGGGGGTGTCTAATTAGGGTTGATTAACATAATTAATACCACATTACCTACCCTAAACCTAATAATATCTCACCACCACTCTTCTCGACCACCATTTTCTTTTTTTTTTCTTCTTCTTCTTCATTGCGTCTCCATTAGCAGCCAGAAACACCACCACCACTTCTCTCTCTCTCTCTCTCTCTCGACCAATCCACCACCACCACTACATCCACCACCCCGCTCACCACCACCACCTCACCAAACTACCTTCCTAACCTTAAACCTAATAACCCAATCACCACTCCCCTCTAGAGTTTCATCTCTGTGTCTGGAAAAAAAAAAAAAAAACAGAGAACCCACCACTGCCGCTACCAACACCACCACAACCACTCCTCTCTCGACCTCAATCGTCGTTGATTGTGCTTCTACTATGGCGATTTTTCATAATAACAAGAAAACTCGTCGTGGTAGTACCATATACCTTGACGAATCAAATTAACCAAATTCTCATCCTAATACTGATTAAAGAGCATAATATTCTTTGATACTAGGGTTGATTTTAATTCGTGGCCTCACAATTGATTTTTAGGGTTTTCAGAGACAGGTTTTGTAGCGATTTAGAGAAGAAAAAAATCCCCATTTCTTCTTTTTTCTCCGTCTTGGATTTCACTCACAGGCAGAGACTTCTCTTACCTCCCAAAACCCTAGATTTCAATCCTGGGGTTCTTTATTTCCCATTCAATTTGCTCTGTCTAGGTTCATTTCCAAGATTTGGACTTCAATTCAGGTAAAATGTTATCCTATTCTTCTGTCAAATTATTGAATTTAGGGCACTTTTTAATAAAGGGTTTCCTTTTTTATTTGAGGAAATTAACTAGATAATGATGAACAAATAGATAAAGGGCCCTGTGATTCACTGCTTTTTTCATTGATTTTTTCTGAATTTTGATAATTTTTAAGTTTTGGTTATGAGTATAGGGCGGGATGTACATGGAGTGTTCTACATGGGTAATGCTATAGATTTTGGATTAAGGGTTTGCTGGTGAATTAAAAAATATTGGAAATTGGGTGTTAATTTTGAAAATTTTGGAATTGTTGCATATGAGGATTGGATGTGCAAACACAGATGAGATGGAACAAATGCAATAGTTATGTTTATACTAGATGATGTTTCTAGTGCATAAGTGACAAATGTTCTGGGAGTGCTCAGTTGAATAGTTCAATTTCAGTTGGATGATTTTCAGTAAGTGGGTTTTTCAATTTGAGATTACAGCATGAAAATTCGTCATGCTCTCTTGGTTAACCATGACGAATGTTCTTTTGCTTCTAGTCTCCAGCACATAACAGGAACAACAATTCAATTTGTTTCACCCCTTTAAGGTATGCCTTAAACTTACTCTTTAACTGTTTAAAGTTTGTGTTTTGAATTGCATTTTGACAGCTTTGATGGTATGCATACACTGCGGTGTCCCTAATTCTAGTTATGCTCTTGCTGTCATGTAGCCTCCTAATCCTTTTGGATGACTTGGTTGTCAAAATGTGCTGAAGATGGACCATGCGAATGGGAAATTGGCGCTCAGATCTGTAATGGGTTTGTAGTCTTCATCAATTGAACATTAGTGTAAATGTGTGTGTAAGCTATCAACTATATAGTGCTGTGTAAATCCTGACTTATGGTTGACGTATGTACTTGCTAACTTGTTGTGTATGTTTATTTTTAAGAGCCAATTGATGTATCCTGACTCTGGTTTACTTAGAATTTTGAGACCAGCAGCAGCAGCTAAGAGGGAAAGACATAGCTGCCTGTCTAATAGTCTCTTGCATTACTTGGAGCTCATTTTGGTTTTAAAGTTGTCTTTAGAATTGTTGTTTTGGTGGATGGTTGTTATACATTTTGTGCAGGATATATGTAACTGTTCTCGTCAACCGCTCTGCCTCTTTCATGGTATGTTCTTCCACTCTCTTTTCGATTCACCATTTACAAGATTGTTTGGGTATCAGGAGTTGTGATTTTTATTTTCTGATGGGTGTATAACTCTTCGTCACAAGTCCACATTAAACCTTGAGCTGAGATGTGCCTAGCCAAAGGCTGGTATTTGCTAGGATTGTCAATATAATCAGGATTCAAATTTGCGTAATATTAGTGATTTAGCATTACTTAAGATCTACTTATGGAGCTTTTATTGATGTCGATCCTCGTCATGATCACAATCTATCTTTAAGGAGCTTGGTACATTCATTTGTACAGTGACTGTACTACTCTGCTAGAGGGCATTTTCCCCTTTCATTTATGCTAATAACATGTTAACAATTTTGTGCATATGTAGTACTATGAGGCATCCAGCAAGTTGGGCACCAAAGCTTGCCGTGAAAAAATGCGAAGGGACAAGCTGAATGACAGGCATGCTTCCGATTGTGTTGCTTCTTTGTTTGTTTTTTTCTGTATCGTCATGGTTATAAACTATCAACCATGACGACTTTTGTGTTATGTCGTCATGGTTGTGAACAATTAACATTGACGATTTTTGTATATTCGTCAAGGTATATGTAGTACTATGACGATTTTGGTATATTCGTCAAGGTATATGTAGTACTATGACGATTTTGGTATATTCGTCAAGGTATATGTAGTACTATGACGATTTTTTTATTTTTCGTCATGCTTATAAGTTGAATCATGACGAGTTTGTAGTGAAATTCCATTTAATCGGCATGGTCTAGTATATTACCATGACGATTTTTCATCACGAAGGTGGTGGTGGTAGTGAAATTGGAGGTGGTGGTGGTGATCATAAAGGTGATGGTGGTGAGCGTAATTAGAATTTGAAATGGTGAAAATGAAGGTGGTGGTGGTGGCGGCGGTGGTGGAATTGGAGGTGGTGGTGGTGATAATGAAGGTGGTAGTGGTGCTAATGGCCAACTATCTAATCCCAATATAATTGGGTAATTAATAATATAACATTTTTGATTATTTATAAATTAACTTTCTAATCCTAATCATTACCTCTAATCCTAATTATGGGGATATGGGGTTCTGTGATTACCAAGTGAACATCCCTATTTTGACATTTAGTGCTCAATCCCTCTCGCCCTATTAAAAAAGGGCTCGCCCCCAAATAAACCAGGTTCCAAATCTAGTCCCCCATTAGCTGTCTGGTTTATTTTAATTTCATGTAAAAAGAAAGAGTAATAATTTAGTAACTTATAACAATGAAATCTCATTTTTTTCCGCCAGTCGTCGCCCCCCCCACCGTGCAAACGGTTATCTAGCTAGTAACATGAATTAAATAAGACCCTGAGCATAAATAAAGTGTTTATAAACTAATTGAAGCTCAATTCAATGTAACAAATCAAACAATAACTAAAGCCCTAACTGTAAATTTTAGTACCGCCATTAATGAAACCTTAAAAACTGAAAAGTAATATAAGTGCAAAATGGTGACAGACCACCACCACTTTACAAGTCAGGGAAGAAAGTACAAACTAGGCCAGTTAACTTGGTGTTTCAAAATCCTTGAAAGCCAAACACAAGTGAACAATGTATTATTTTAATTTTTTTTTTAAAGATAAACAAAGTGTATTTGATCTTATTCTGTATGGTGACTTCACTATTATCTTATCTCAAAAAACTCTTGCATTGTGCTCCAACCAATGCACTAGAAAATATCAATAGAGATCATATTTAAGATTTGCTATTGTTGCTTGGTATTTATGCAATAGTGCCAAGAAAAGATCATTGTTCGAAAGTCAGCTGGCATTGTGAAGTTCCAATTCAGTTGCTTCTTAAAATACTCCCAAACAGAATTTGCAATGCAGAAATAAGTGGCTGAGAGAGTCATTTTCCTGGAAGAAAAGACATGTAAAGGAACTTCAATACAACTTCTTCTCAGCATATCCCTTGTATTAAGCATGTTGTCAGCTAGAGTCTATAGGAAAAAAAACAGACTGTTGGTGAAGAATTCCGACTCCAAATGTAGCTGAATAATGGCTCAAGCACCGAATTGTCAAAAATGTATATAACTTTGTTGTAAGTTGTTCTGACAGAAAACTTCGCTTTGTTGTCAATGGACCATGCAAGCATATCATCTTCATCACTTGTCAATATAACTGACTGCAATTCACTCAAGAGATCTTCAAATTCTTATCTAGCTGTCGCATTCATTCTTCTAGGAAGTGCTAGATTCCAATAACTATTAGATTGCACAAAAATATAAACCACATTCTTATCCTTTGCTCTAGAAGATTGAAAAGAGTAAGATATTGAGTTTGAAGTGAGACGTTTAGGAGCCAATTGTCAAGCCAAAAACGAATACGACTACCCGAACTGACTTTGAACTTGATATGCTTTTTAAAAAGAAGGAAATTCTTCATTATCCCCTTCCACACAGATCTGCCATAAGTAGTCTTCGGAATCTTAGGCAACCAACCATTGCTTTCAACACCATATTTCTCGTAACTATTTCTATCCATAATGTTGTATTTTCAGTAGCAAACTTCTGTAGCCACTTAGTTAGCAAAGCATGATTCATTTCTCTGATGCTCTTTATGTCTAGACCTCCAAACTTCTTTTTCTACAAAGAGCTGGCCATTTTACCAAGTGAAGCTTTTTATTTCCTTTATTGTCTTCTCAAAGGAAATCCCTCATGATCTTTTCAATCTTCTTTACCACAGGACTAGGAACTTCAAACAAAGACATAAAGTATATTGGTAAATTGCTAAGCACACTCTTTATCAAGGTAATCTTAACAGCTCTACTCAAGAGTGTTTTCTTCCACTCTGCTAGCTTTAAGTTGAGTCTATTTATCACCTTGTCCCATTTGGCAACCCCTCCAATTTTGCCACTAAAGGAAGACTAAGATAAGTTGTTGGTAGTTGACATGTATAACACCCTAATATATAAGAAAATTGTGTGAGATCTCCCTCATAGCCAACACTAAGAAATCCTACCTAAATTTGGCCCCATAAATGAGTATTTGGCCCCATGCAAAAATAATTCCGGTGGATGTTACATAGTAAAATCGGAAAACCCCTTATAAAAGAAGAATAAACTATAAGCATCGATTGTCGATAAGAAAATTAAAAAACTTCCTGTAACTTTATTCGGATACAATCGGTCTTTATAAGCCTGTTACATGCGCCGATTTTACACACAACAACAGCAAAATCATGTTTGTATACATTTTATTTAGACAATTTAAACACAGATATTTCTAGATGAATGTTGCGCAGTGGGGGACGACAAAACCAAAGCTAGATAATTTCCTGCTCTTGCTATCGTCCAGTTAATCTGTTCGAGTTCACGACTACTGTAAATAGCTCTTCCCTTCAACTCTTGTATGTGAAAAAACAAAAAAAAAAAAAAAACGATGTGGAACAAATCATATCAAAGTACTTACCAAATAAATATGAAAAAAGGTGAGCTATATGAGAAATTAGTTTAAGAATAGACTCTCAAATGTTTGCATGTAACCTCTTACACCTTTAGACGATCACATGTCACCATCTGATACCCATGGAATGGTCATTCAACATGTTCATTAGCAAATTCAAGGCATATTTGCAAATTGAACAGAAAAAGCTATAAGCATCCCCAAGATATTGCGTATGAAAAAGTCTGAGTTCAAGCTGGAGTTAACAAGTACATTGTGTTGCCGTAGATTTCCATTTTTTTCATAAACATTTTGGAGAATAACTCATACACAATTCCAAAAAAGTATCACCCCTTTTCTTCAGATCCTTTCCTTGCTTAATCTATATACCCATCTTATGTAGAAACCCCAAACTTTGAAGAAATTGAAGACATGAGTTGTTCTTTTTTCAGATCTCATAAAAATCCATTGCTAATAATAAAAATCAAATTTATGAAAAGAAAATTAATCCCAATCTCAACTGCATCTTGGGAGAAATTTATTAAGCGTGTATGATACTGTGATGGAGTTTGTCTTCATTTTGGGAGATCGATTGTTGCTGTTGAGAGGAGGAAGAAAGAAAGAAAAAGAGAGAATTCTGCCGCAAAGAGAGAGGAAGAAGAAAGAGAGAAGAAGACAGAAAATGTTTTGGTGTAGGGTTAGGTGTTTATATATACTTCAATGAACGGGTGAGATCAAAGATATCTAAATGTGCATGGCTAGGATACATTCAAGCAGTAACCAATCGGCACTACGGGGACACTGTATAAACCGATTCTGGTCTGGGTTTGATGCTTTTTGGGAAGAACAATCGGCATATGGTATAGATCATATATGCCGATTCTGGGTAAACTTAGTCGGAAAATTTTCAAAATGTCAAATTTTTTTTTCATTTTTACAGATCTAGAGTTTGTAAACTACATGGAAGATTAGTTCAAATTTGGACAGTTGTTAGTCGCGGCGGTGGCGGCGGCGGTGGTGGAGGAAGACAGCGGTGATGGCAGTTCCGGCGGTTGTGGCGGCGACGGTGATGGCAGCAGTTGGTGGTGGTGGTGGAGGACTTTATGTTTATGTTTAAGAGAAATGAAATTTTATTTAAGTTTTGGGGGTTTAATTAGAGAAGTTACTGTGGGGGTATTTGGGTATTTTTGTCATTTTTTAGTTGTCCCATAACCACCTCTAAAGGATAGGTATAAAATTTCATGGGGCCAAATATTCACTCATGGGGCCAAATTTAATTAGCTAAGAAATTGACTCTTCGCAAAGTTAGTTTTCAAAACCAGTGAGTTGTTCAAAAGAGAGAAATAAAATCCTAAGATTTTTCACTTGAGCTACATCTAAATCCAAAAAATTAAAGTGTCAATCAACCATTTTCTCGAGCTTTCTGAATCATTTAAGACAAAGCCTCTTCTACCAAGAGAAAAATAAATGATGATAAAGGATCACCTTGTCTGATACTTTACTTGATTTGAGATATCCAGTTGGAGAACCACTAAATAGCACTGAAAATCCAACATACTCCATACAACATCTAAGCCAACTTCTCCATTTCTCTATGTACCCCATAAGAGCTAAATTTTCATCCAAGAAATCCCAGTTGACATGATCAAATGCCTTCAAAGTCAACTTTGTAAAGAATACCAAGTTTGTTGCTTTTGATTCTTGAATCAATCAACTCATTTGCCACTAAAACACCATCTAAAATTGGTGTTTTCTTTATGAATGTTATTTTGTGAGTAGAGGTGTAAAACGTGCCGGCACGGCATGGCACATGGCACACGAAGGCGTGCTTTTACGTGCCATGTGTCGTGCTGTGTTGTGCCAACAATTTTAACGTGCTGTGCCGTGCTGTGCTTTTTTAGTCAGAAGCAAAGCACGGCATAACACACGGGCATGGCACGAATAAGCGTGCTGTGTCGTGCCGTGCTGTGCTGGCACACTTAATTTACGTCATCCTAAAAAATATTTTTTTTAATATTTATATAGCTTATAATCTTATAAATGATCAAGTTAATTATAATAAATTTTGAAAAAAATAATTAAACTTTTTTATTTAATATTATATATTGCATAATATACAACTTTATTAACAAAAAAAAAACATAAGTTGAATTTTACTTTATAACAATTGTATCGTTATTTGTTTTTCTACCAAATGAACGTCAAATAGACACATTTACAACATCAATTACATTTCTAATATTTATTTATCACTTAGTAAAATTAGATATTATGTATTGTCATAAATTTAATCAAAATAACAAAAATATAATGGTAATAACTAGGTAGATTTCATTTTTGTGTGAAATACACATGTAATGTAGTGCATTGTGCCGTGCTTTACACGTGCTGTGTCGTGCTTAGCCGTGCCACGTGCTGTGCTGGGCTGTGCCGCGTGCTGTGCTGTGCTTTATCGCGTGATGTGCTGTGCCGCATGCTTGCTCGTGCCGCGTGTTGTACTGTGTCGTGCTGTCGATTAGTCAAGCACGGCACAACACACTAATTAAGCTAGCGTGTTGTGCCTGTGCTGTGCTTTGTCGCGTGTCGTGTTGTGCTGTGCCTAAATTTTAGCGTGTTGTGCTGTGCCATTAACGTGCCGGCATGACACTATTTACACCTCTATTGGTGAGGATATATGACATAAGGTAATGTTGCTTTATATCTTTATGCAAGTACTATTAGCATATATCTTCATATCTCAATGTCTGGCATATTCACTGCCGTGTATATCTCTATTATGTGCTGTATATAGATTTATATAGATTTCCTTTCCTAACTTAGCTAGCTAGATTTAGGATTAGAATTAGTCGGTCAATCACCTTAATTGCAAATTGATTCTTTAGCATGAATCACGGTTAGACAACTGTAGTGGTATGTAACTATAAATAGAGATTCAATCTCTGTGTAATGTATCAACATCTAATACCATCGAATGTTTTATGGTACAGAGCAGGAATATTGATCCTGAGGTGTTTGATCTTTTTCCTGTGTAGGTTTTCTTTTAGTCTTTCAAAAAAAAAAAAAAAATCCCTCCTGTCTTTCCTTTCTATTTTTCTCACAATGTCAGGAGACCAAAACAATGGTTCTGAAATTTCAGTGGATGCTACCTCATACAAAGATCCATATTTTGTCCATCCATCGGACAATCCTAATGCTGTTCTTTGCAGCCCTCCCTTGAATGGTGACAACTATGCTTCTTGGAAGAGAGGAATGATGAGAGCTTTGCGGGTGAAAAACAAGGTTGGTTTTATCGATGGATTTGTTCCTCAACCTGATCCAAGTGAAAAGTCTAAACTCGATGAATGGATGCGAGCTGATGACCTTGTGACTGGTTGGATTCATGCTGCAATTCTTCCAAGCATTAAAGAGAGTGTTTCTTATGCTTCAACTGCAGCTATTCTCTGGAAGGATCTTGAAAATAGGTATGTGCAGTCTTGTGCTCCCAAGTTATACCAACTAAAACAACAACTTTCTTCTATTAAGCAAGAAGGTTCATCTGTTATGATTTTTTATGGTCATCTCCGTGCTATTTGGGACGAGATGGATGCTATTAGGCCTACACGTTCATGCATTTGTGCTAACTCTAAGGATGCTCTTGAACATGTTAACCAAGATAGGGCCATGGAATTTTTGCAAGGCCTTCATGATAGGTTTGCTAGTCTTCGATCTAATATTTTGCAGCGTACTGAGTTTCCATCCTTGTTAACTATTTATAACTTAGTTCGGCAAGAAGAGGTCCAACATTCTCTTGATAATACTATCCCTGTTGTTGAATCTGCTGCACTTGTTGTTGCTCGCCCTAATGATAATTCTTCCAAAAATAACAAAAAGAGGAGTTATTATTGCGATCATTGTCATAAGGATGGTCACACTATAGATAGATGCTGGAAATTGAAGGGTTATCCAAACTCAAAGCGGAAAGATGGCGCAACTTTGGCTACCTCTTCTTGTGTTGATCCAGGTGCTATGAATCAGCAACATGATGTTTCCCACGGGTTAGTTCTTCCACAAAGTACTCTTGCACCCCTCTTTCCTGGCTTGTCTGCTGATCATTTGGCTCGCTTGGCTGCTTTTGCTGCCACTCTTCCCGCTCGTGCTGATGACCCACCTAAGATGAACCTTGCTGGTACGTTTTTATGTTCATTTAATAGTGAATGGATTATTGATAGTGGTGCTACTCACCATGCTTGTTCATCTCTTAAATTTTTTTCTACTTATCTAAATGCTCCACCTAATATGGGTGTTCTATTACCTGATGGTACAAGGGCTTTGGTTTCCCATATTGGTACCGTTACTCTTTCTCCCTCTTTGATTTTAAGGGATGTTTATTATCTGCCAAGTTTCAAATATAACCTAATTTCAGTTACTAGGTTGTGTTCTTCTTCAAATTGTGAAGTTATTTTTTCTCACAATTCTTGTCGTTTTCAGGACCGACGGACGACGGCCCTTATTGGTCAGGGTGATTTGGTTTCTGGCTTATATCAATTACGTTCTTCTTCTATGCTTTCATTTATGAAGAATAAGCCATTTGACCTGTGGCATTTTCGCCTAGGGCACCCTAGTTTAGGTCGTTTTCGTTTTTTAGTTAATCGTTTTAGCTATATGCATTCTACTTTCAATCACAAGTGTGTAATTTGTCCTATGGCAAAGCAAACTCGGCTACCTTTTAATAAAAGTATTAATTCCAGTACTTTTTCTTTTCAATTGATACATTGTGATATTTGGGGACCTTTTTTTGTTCCTTCTTTGAATGGTGATCGTTATTTTTTTACTATTGTTGACGATTACACCCGTTGTACTTGGGTTTTTCTGATGAAAACAAAATCAGAAACTTATAAATACTTGTGTTATTTTTTTAACCAGGTTATTACTCAATATAAACAACATGTTCGTCATGTGTTTTCAGGATCTGGGTCTTTTATCATTTCAGACCTTCAAAAATTTCGTTCTGATAATGGTTCCGAATTTTTATCGAAGGAACTTCAGGCATATTTTACCAAAATGGGAATTGTTCACCAACGTAGTTGCGTTTATACTCCACAACAAAATGGTGTCGTTGAAAGAAAACACCGACATTTACTAGATGTAGCTCGTGCTCTACGTTTTCACTCTAATCTTCCTATTCAATTTTGGGGGGAATGTGTATTGGCAGCGGCGTACTTAATAAATAAAATGCCAACGCCACTTTTAAATCTATTATCACCTCACGAAAAATTATTTGGAACACCACCAGATTATTCCGCTTTGCGTGTTTTTGGGTGTCTTTGTTTTGCTCGCAATACTAACATCAAAAATAAATTTGATCCGCGAGCTTCACCTTGCATTTTTCTTGGCTATCCTTTTGCTCAAAAAGGATATATAGTTTATGATATCCAAACACGTCGTAAATTTGTTTCCCGCGACGTTGTTTTTCATGAAGAGGTATTTCCTTTTGATGAGACTAGTTTCTCAAATTCTACTGTTCAATCATCTATAAATGATGATTTTTGGTACGACTTCCCTACAGATTTATCATCTCATAAAATTCCATCTTCACATCCTACTATGTCCAGTATAGTCACCCCTTTAATTCCCTCTTCATCTTTACATGTTGATTCAAATAATGTGCCAACATCCACTACAAATCCTTCCCATTCGCAACTGCACCTTCTGTAACCATTGATTCACCAATTTTGGAGGACCATGATACCTCCATACAACCTATTATAAACCCAGAAAATGATCCAAATGTTACAGATGCTTCTACAGTTCCAGTACGGCGATCCGAAAGATCACATAAGTTACCTCCTTACTTGAAAGACTATCAGTGTCTTTTTGATGGATGTTCCCAATCTCATCCATATCCTTTGACAGATTTTATGTCATTTGATGATTATAGTCCTTCTCATAAGGCTTTTTTGGCTAAAGTTATGTGTACAGTTGAGCCAACTTCCTTTAAAGAAGCCATGAAATATCCAGAATGGAGAGACGTCATGGCTCGTGAAATACAAGCATTACTGGCTAATAATACTTGGAGCCAGACTTCATTACCCCCTGGTAAGACCATTATTGGTTGTAAATGGGTTTTCAAAATTAAGTATAAATCTGATGGTACAATTGAAAGGTACAAAGCTCGCTTGGTTGCAAAGGGTTATACTCAACTTGAAGGAGTTGATTACCACGATACCTTTGCCCCCGTTGCAAAACTTGTTACAGTTAGAGTTTTGCTCTCTTTAGCATCTGTTAAAGGTTGGCATATACACCAACTTGATGTTAACAATGCTTTTCTTCAAGGGGATCTCAACGAAGAAGTTTATATGAGTTTGCCCCCTGGATTTACAGTTCCTGGTCAAGTTTGCAAGTTAAACAAATCTATTTATGGTCTTAAACAAGCCTCTCGTCAGTGGTTTGCAAAATTTTCTTCTACTCTAATTTCAGAAGGTTTCAAACAATCTATTGCTGACTATTCTTTGTTTACTTTTCATCGTGGGTCTATTTCTTTATATGTTTTAGTCTACGTCGATGATATTGTGATTACTGGCAGTGATTCTAATGCCATTTCCCGTTTAGTTTCACGTCTAGAAACTCTATTTTCGATTAAAGACCTTGGGCGTCTGCAATATTTTCTGGGAATAGAGGTTTCCCATTCTCCTAATGGAATTTTTCTTTGTCAACGCAAATATATTTGTAGGGGGTAAAACCCCTCGGAACACGTGTCTCGCATCCAGAAAGCAGAACCGCAGCGAAAGGATTAGTAGCGATGTCTCGGACCGATGAAGGAAAAGAAGCTGCACACGAACGAAGTAAAGACTCGGAAGGAAAGGATTCGGACTACGTCGAAGGACCGAAGCTCAGGGTTCAACTTCGGAGCATAAACCGCCTTACTCGACAGAAACTGACACCACCACGATTGAGTCTTTTGTCTTTATTAGCTGTAAACCACTCAAGCTCGGCCTATATAAGGCGAGCTTGGAAAACGTTGTAAGGGTTGGATTCTCTTTGGATGAAGCCTAAGTAGCAAGAGAGAGATTAGGTTTGTAATCTCCTTTGGTTCCTTAGGGTTTTATTCATGTAATCTCAGCATTGAAATAAATAAGGGTTTCTCGTATTCAGTCTTTATAGTTTTATTCGATCTTTAAGTACTATTCATAGCACCTTCGATGTTGTTCTTGTTGTCTTCGGACTTCTAAACCACAATTAATCACTGTATGTATGAGTAGATCTGATGGATGTGGTACCTTGAGTACCTATGCAGATTTTCTACTCGTACAGTTTGGCGCTAGAAACAAGGATGATTAATACAACTTAGGGTTTGCCTGTGAATTCTCGGATTTTCAAATTTTTTGTTGTATTATTTCTTTCTAATCTTCTCAAAAGATTTTCAAAAGCTAGATTTCTGAAAAACAGCTCCTATACCTTAAGCATCCAAAGGACCTTAAAGGCTTTGGTGTGCTTATGAGTTTTTTTTGGAGCATAGCATCAGATGATAAAATCATCCATTAAAAAGTTCTCAAACCCTCGGCATGACAAGGTCAATCTCCGAGAGAGTTTCTTATAGCAGAGCATACGAGCAATCGCAAAATCATATTATTCATCAAAATCCATTTTAGGGTTTCAAAAATCATATTATTCATCAAAATCCATTTTAGGGTTTCAAA